>JBBPDH010106722.1:0-20170 GCA_037974565.1 Clupeocharax schoutedeni | reverse complement strand
CGGTACCTTGCTCAGGGTACCTCAGCGGTGCCTAGTGGCCTTGGGGATCGAACCCAGACTTTCTGGTCGCAGGGCGGCTGCCTTAACCACTAGGCCATCCAGCTAGTACGTGAGAGAGCCCGAACCAAACAGGTCCCAACTGTTCAAATTTCACATTTCTTATAACCACAAACCTGTCTTTTAGCATTTTTCAACATTTATCATAATGGTTTTTGCAACACATAATGGGTCACAATTAGGGCTGGGCGATTAATCGAAAAGTAATCGAAATCGACATTCAGAACCTATAATCGATCAAATTTTTCCAGATCAATTATTTCGATTACTATCCCTTTAAAAATATAGATAGTGGATAATGTGTGTTTCCTTCTATTATTTTAAAATCATGAGGGCAAAAAAATTGAATAAATAAATAATCCATTAATCGTCGATGTTCAACTAATCAAGATTTTGATTTTAGGCCAAATCGCCCAGCCCTAGTCACAGTGTTTGCCATATAAAAAGTTGGAACAGACAAAAAAAATCCCCAAACAATATCAAGTATACTGCATGAAAACAACTATTTTTATTCACTTTCACACACAATAGTTCAAAAGGACCACTTATGCTCTTTGTGATGAAACATGCTGTTGTTGAATGCTCTTTAAGTAATGACAATACCCACCATATGCTCTGAATAGCTTGTGACGCTGTAATTCTCTGACAATAAAAAGTAGCCCGGCCCTACTATAACGATTTCAGCACACTGCTGAATTATTGTGAAAGCGTGTGACTGTGTAAGGAAATCTAAAACCGCATGGCCGATGTGACCCTCACTCTTTTAGTGTCTGATCCAAGGTAAATACTGTCTGTACCTCGATCAGTTTTAATATAGAACCTGAAACTATCATTGTACACACTCAAACTGTTTTTAATCTGCCACAATAGTCGTTCATGTTCATGAGCCTGGCTAAAGCTGTCTTTATTAACCTGATAAAATCACATCCATTCATAAAATTGCTCCTTTGTGTTACTGAGAGTTGATTATGCTGGTCTTTGACCTTGCATCGATAGAAATGAAAAGCAGTTCTGTTCTGAATGAAGATTTGTCTTAAAATGTTCTGTGGTTCTGAACATTGGGAGTCCCCAAAGTGAAGATGTGGTGGTGTTTTTTAAAAAAAATGTTTTATTTTTGCCCTTTTGCCAGGAATTCCCTGGTGACCTTCACGGTAGAGGACTATGGAGTGAACATGTAAGGGTGTTTTGGAAAAAATGTAACAGTATATTCTGCCTATATCAATACTGTTCACTGGGACTATTGATATGGCTGTGTCAATATTTATAAACCGAGGCTGTCGCAATGTGCGAGTGTGATTATTTACACCATCCAACAGGTGGCAAACGTGCTGCAACAGTCACTGTTTTGCTCTTTATTTAATATTGGTTATTAGAATAAAATTAGAATAAAATATTAGAATAAAATGCTGCATTAGAGAAGAAAGCTCTGTACTGCTTTTTCAAAGTGTTGCATGTTGAGGAGAAACATTACAGAAGGTCATATATGTGTGCTGTGAATATATATTTTCTGTTGTGCTATTAACATGTACCTCTAGTTGTGTAGTTGGATTCACTTTCACAGATGTGGTTTAGTTTGTAGCTTGAATTATTCATTTGTAGCCCGCTGCGCTAAAGGCTTAGCGATTAGTATTTAGGTTACGTGTTGGTGGAGCTGCTTTGTGTTGTAGCGATGTTAACGAAACAGATGATGTTGCTGTGATAGGTGATCTGAGGCGCATGTTCGTGAACGTTTTTGTTGATCTTTGATTAATTTTTCAGCTTTCACGCATGTACCCATATACTTCGCTCTTCTGCCTCATTAACCGTGTATTGTAAAATGACTAACAAATAATTAATTTGCTGAAAATTAGTTGATTCATCTGTCTTTTGAAACATCGACCCAAAATGTGTCATTTGTTCTATTGTATTACTATACTAGTGGCTAAAAATACATAGCCTGACGTGCATGTAGCTGCTTCAAGCCTTTTTGAAGGTGGTTAGATCCAAACCAAAAACCAATCCTTCTGTTTTAGTTAAGACTTTTTTCCAGTAAGGTTCTGAATATTTAATCATCTTTTGGGCCTTCATATCTCAGCAGAAAATGAAAGGTGTTTTGTGACGTTGGAGGACATTAGTGTATCTGTTTTACATTCTTACTGACCTTCCATTTTTAATATGCTGTGCTTTAGCTGTTGGAGGTATTTGTACCGTCTGTTTTTGGTTACAGTGGTCCAGCTTAAGTAATCAGTTGCTTATATGTACCGCATGCTTTAAAACACAGTTAACTATGAAAAGACTTGGCTCCATAAACCCGTGTTATTACTTATCTAGAGTGTCATCAGAGTGATTGGCTGCCAGGCTGTGAGACTTGATTACATCAGTACTCAGTACTACCTTTCTCAAGAGGTCAAGAGTTCAGGAGCGACCACTTCTTTGCCTCCTGTGGCTTTCTTGAATGTTTCTGTCTCTCTCCTATAGGGCTCAAAGGTGTTCCTAGTGGTGCGGGAACTGTCCATAGCCCCCCCACCCCCACCCCCAGACTCCAATTCAACACCTACTTCAGTTCCCTTCGCTCATGAATCTGGGGTCTCTGGAATTCCAGGTTGGGGTCAAAGCCTGGAGTGGAGTGTTTTAATCTGGGTTTAGCAGCATACACTGTACATCCACTCAGCAATGTAGCACAACGTGGTCATTTCGCCTCTATCAGACAGCCGCCAGCACATCTTTACACAGATGGCAGCATATGGAGTCTGTATTGTCCCATTATATTGACATGCAATGATACTGTTGTTCCTTTTTTTCATTTCGATAATGTGCATTATATCCTTACATTACATTTGCATTTACAGCACTTGGCAGAAGCTTTTATCCAAAATCAGACTCCTAAAACACAAGTGCAGGCGAATGCAGTGTTGGGACTAATGCAACTTTAGTGTTTTACTTCATAAGCGTGATGTTTGGAAGAGTGGTTTTATATGTATTCAAGATTTTCTTCCCTCTTAGATTTGACCTTTTTTGAGGAATGAAGTCCTCTATTGGCTCTTTCTTTTACTATCGCTCTGCTCTGAGGAGGTACAGCATCACATTATCAGAGCATGACGGGAGCTTGTGAAGGTGGTGCACCGGCCACTTGTTTGCCTAAGTAGCAGTGATGGTAATTCAAAGCGCCCATGATGTTGTTTGGTGCGTTAGGTTAGCAGCTATATTTGGCAGGATGGTGGATCTGAAGAACCAGGTTTGGGAGACTTTGCATTCTTAAACTGGTTTGAGATCATTTTAGGCAGCTCTCACACTCCAGTAGCATTTCTGTCATTCATCCAGTGCCAAGTGTGCTTTATTAAAGCTGCAGGAGGAGCAGGGTTGGCTCCAGTTCACACACACACACACACACACACACACACACACACACACACACACACACACACAGCTGGGACCTGTTACACTCCCGCAGACAGACTGCCCTATGTCTCACAGCTATAAATAGTTCTGATGGTCCTTTCTGTGGAAGTGAGGGGTGTGTGTTTTTCTGGATGTGGATGTGGGCTGGACGATAAGATACTGAGAAGTGATCAAGGTGATGTGCTCATACCTGTGTGTTGGGAAGTAAATTTGAGTGGTACCAAAGAGTGAATAACACATCAGTCTGGAGACACAATCACTTCCGTTCTCATAACAGCTTCCATTATGTAGCCTACTTTGTGATGCACTTTTTTGTGTTAAAGAGGTCCTTTTTTGGGAAACTGATGCTAAAGTTCCCTTGTGGTGCTGGTCACTGAACTTTCCATCTATTTGCACTGCACAGTTTTCTTTGTTTGAAAATAATAGAGGGTGGCTGGAAAAAGATAGCAGGGATGCAAAACTGAGCCAAAAACACAAGTGGCTTAGTCATTAATAGAGTGGGGGTCTCCCCCTAGCCAGTGGGACATTATGGGGGTCTCCCTAGCTATGGGGACATTACCTCATGGTATTCATGTCAGTGTGTGCGGCAGACTTTGAGGAATGCGGAATCAACCACAAGATAATGGGACTCTTTGACCTACCTCACACACACAAATATTCGTTTAGCTAGTCTGTCTAGCCACCTGGGTACCTACCAAAGTTTTTTTTTCTATGATCGATGATCGTTTTTCTTATGTCTCTGGAGAAAAACATTGTAATCAGGGTTTGACTAACATTTATTTACCAGCCACTGTGTATAGTTGATATGCAAAGAAAACCTTAGTCACCAGCCAAAGTTTTAGTACTAATAATGCAGAACACATAGCTGTGCTTAAGTAGTTTGATCTTACATAACCGTGGCGCAAGGTCATACATCTTTGAATCAGATTTTGGTATAGAACAGTGACAGTGGTGGAGTCCATACAGGTTTAGTTTTTTTTGGATATCTGCCCTTTTAAATGTCTTTTTACCCCATGAGTAGGGATGGGAACCTAAATTAGGTTCCGAATAAGAACAGATGCGAAAATACTCGGTACCGGGTACCCACTCATTTTGGGGTTTTTTTCGGTTCGATAGATCGGTTCTTAAAAACTGCATCTGCAAGGATTGTGTGGTTATATCCCAGGACCTGTTTTGGTTGTGCGACAGAGCGTGAATCGGGTTAGCGCTCCTTAACTGAGCCACTCGGAGCCAGATCTGAGCTGCTGCCTGTCATGGATTACACTTTACTTTCTTTTGAAAAACGATTGAAGCAAATCAGCGACTCACTGCTCTCAATTTGTCAATAGTGACTCAAGTGACTCGCAGATCCGGATCAGTTTACTGAGCGGCTCGGAGGGAGCTGAATCCGAAAAAGGATCCGAGTATCCCAGCTCTAATCACAAATACTACCAAAAAGGCTAATTTTCCTCAACAAGAACTGTTCAATTGCATTTATTGTTAACAAAACAGTTGACTGTTTGATTTGAATCTTTCTGCATAAAATTTGTTTTGTTATTTAAACAGTTCGTTTTTTGTTTTTTATACCTTTGTGAAATCGAAATAGGGAATAGGAAATTGGGGCGGCTGGGTGGCCTAGCGGTTAAGGCATCCGCCCTGCGACCAGAAAATCCGGGTTCGATCCCCAAGACCGCTAGGCACTGCTGAGGTACCCTGAGCAAGGTACCGTCCCCACACACTGGTCCCCGGGATGCTTGTATAGTTTTGGACTGATGAGTATTTGTATTGCTTAGTTCTGGGATTTACTATCGGTTGAGTTTTTCCTCTAATGTTCATATGGCTGGTAGAAAACACGCATGCCTGTACACATGCATACGTAAACAGGTACTGGGCAGTCAACACTTTTTGTGTTGCCATGCGGCTGGGCTCATTGCTCCTTTCATCCTTTTATTAAGGGCCAACATCAGACCACTCTAGTTTATTTGATGTGTTTATTTTGTTCCCAAGGGAGATGATCAGTTCGTCGGCCTTTGGCATCATGTGTCATAATCGAGTCGAGCTTGGAGTTCTGAGACTCATGTTAACGTGAAATTCGTCCACACTTCGATCTCCTGTCTGCAGGTTCTGTCAGAATATGTGTAGTTAAACAAACCCTCCAAAACATGTTGCTTCAGGCGGTCAGAGTGCTTCAAGGTTTTCCACTAAACATAATTCAGTCTTGATCTTCAGATCATCCGCTGCAAGAACATGCTGTAATATTTCTTTTTATGCTTTTGCAGCTTTTATGGTCTGTGCTAGGAATGGATCTGTTTGTTTTTGACTGATTTTATTTTTTTGCATTTACATTTACTTCTCAAACGGGAAACAATCCCCCACGTTGCTGCGGGAGCATACAAGCATTAGTTGGTAGCGCATGTGTGCCGCAGAAATTGATATTGATATTTTGTATTTCCCATACCAATGCTGTTTGTGTTGATTTATTATTTCAATTGCTTTTAATTTGAGATCACATTCCTTCACTGGAGTAGTTTTTTTTTTTTTTTGTTTTTTTGTTGCGGTACATGCGTAACTTGAGAAGGGCCATCCTGCAATCGAAATGTGGCACTCATTGGTCCAAAAGCTGTCATGATACGGTTTTACACCCTTTAGTATTTCTTATTCTCCTGCTTTCTGACTAACTTCTGTCTCTTGTTTTTGTCCCCCCCTCCCAGCCCCCGAGCCCAATGGATCAGGTGGGGAAGATCCGTGGCCAGCATTATGGAGCAGCAAACCCCTACACACAGTCACAGGGACCTCCTCCAGCGGCCCAGCAAGGGGCTCCATACCCTGGACAGGGTTACGGCCCTCCAGGACCCCAGAGATACCCCATGGGCATGCAGGGACGTACCCCTGCAGGTATGGGTGGCATGCAGTACGGACAGCAGGTAGGTTCTAGTTGATCAATCTTCTGGGCCATGCTTTTGAGACACCTATAGTAATTTTCTAGAAAAAAATGATAGTGTATTTGTGTGTGCGGTAATACAAGGTGATTTTCCTTTAAGACATCTCTAGTGCAGACAAAAATACAAACGTGTGCACAGGTGTTCATCTGCTCCACGATTCACGCCCCTACATGTCAGACGCTTACTGTTCTTTTGGAGGTTTTTTTTTTTTTTGTTTTTTTTTGCATTACAGTTATTTTCGGTACATTCCAGTGATTGGTAGTGCAGCTGAATGGATGGCAGGGTACTGTCAAAAGATCTCATAGATGTACACAGGCAAAAATCTAGAGATGGGTACAAAAAATACACAGGTTTTGTCAAACCTGAATCAGACTGTCCCTCCCAACTGAATGGGCGAATGAGGACACTGGTCAGAGAGGAAAAATGAATAGGGCAAAATACTGTCAAATTCTTGAGGAAAGCCTACTTCTCTTTGGCAAAGTTGTCTGTAGTAAGAAGGTTCACCTTCAGCAAAATTGATCCTAGTCAGACCCCAGACTTAGGCTGTATTGAAAATCTGTGGCATTACTTCAATGGTCCTCCAATGGCCACAGTTTCATTTGACTGAGCTTGAACAGTTCTGTAAAGAAGAGTGGCCACTAGTGGTGCAGCGGGTCACTGTTGATCCATGACCGAACCGATCCCTGTCCACGGTTTGGCACGCATGTGATCCAAAAGAAAAATAAAAGCTCCGCTGAATGGTGTGCGTAGTCAGTCTGTCAAGCCATAGTCATGGCCAGCGGCAGCGGAGGTGGCGCGGAGGAGCTCGAGAACCCTCCAGGATAATTTAAATCACGTGTGGGAGCATTTCGGCTTTTCCGTTAAATATATTGATGGGAAAAGGGTGGTGGAGAAGGGGCCGTTCACATATCACGTCTTTTGCACGCGCAAGTCCATTATTTTAAATGTAGACGTGTGGCAGCCGCGCTCATAATGGTAGCGACGCAGTCGTGACGCGCCCTCATTTTCAGACGCGTCCGCGCCGCGTCAAGTTGAAAACATCTCAGCTTTTCAGAATGCCGCAAGTGCACCGCGGGTCATGTGACAAGATTCAACCAATTAGCTTCCTTGCCTTTTCCGCTACACTGGCGCCTCAGCAGAAACACGGAGGAGCAGCTCATCATTGTGCTCCAGGGATTTCCTGAACTTTTCCTAAAATATAACCCAGCTGGTCCTTGTCGAGTCTGAAACAGGCTTTGAACCTCCCGTTGTCCAGGCGGAGCTCCTGGATCAGCTGGTGAAATTCCCCGGGTTCTTTACGGTTTCGAAGAATGGGGTGCACCCAAATACTACAGCGTTTTTGTTTTTGTTTTTCTTTTCTGTGTAAATAAATAGTGTAGCAGAGTTACAGCGAGGTTTTTTTGGTTGGAGGAAATGGAGAGCGCAGCTGATGGTTGCTCAGCAAAGAAAGGCGATTCCAGAGCGCAAGCGCCTGAGCGCTTTTGGAAAGAAGGAGAGAGCGACGCGCCTGGTTTTCCACATGTTTTTAGGCATCTTCGTCTTTTTGAAGAAAAAAAAACTCGCGTCTGCTTTGCTTGCTTTCTTTCTTTTTTTGATGATGTGGACAGTTTTATTTTATTCTCCATGTTCAAAGTAAGAAGCAATAATACCTTAAATTGCATTTTAAAGGAAATAATTATGCCCTATATTGTCGTTATATAATTGCGTGGAATGTTTTTAATGTGCAAAAATACTTAAATAAATGAAAAGTTTGATTTATCTCCTTTTTTTTTGCTGATCCGAAAACTGATCCGATCCATGACTTAAAACCACGATCCGATCCAAACTGTTTTTTTTTTTGATCCATTGCACCACTAGTGGTCACATATTGCAGACTAGATGTGCCAAGTTGGTGGAGAAGTATCCCAATAGACTTGAGGCAGTAATATATATATATATATATATAACCTTTTGAAAAGTGAGCTAGTGAAGTCCATAACCCATGATTTGTGTAACCAAATAAGTGGACCGAAGAAAACCACAATCTTGGTTTTGGGTACATCTACAACTGTCTTTCAACAAAAATTCAATAGCTGTTCTTTCAGATTCACAAAACTTGGCGCTTTGCAGAAATGTTAATTACAGTATGTCGTCTCCCCCCCCACACTAGCTGAGTTTTGGACAGCATGGTCCGGCAGGTTATGGCCAGAGCCAGGGGGGCTTCTATGGCCAGCAGGGACCTTCTCCTCATGGAGGCCCACAGCAATCTGCGTACCCTCAACAGCTCCCCAGCGTCCCTGGCTCCCAGCATCCATACTCCCAATCGCCCTCTGGCACTCCTCATCCGCAGGGTGGGTCCCCTTATGCCCAGCACCAGGGACCCCCTCAGGGCCAGCCTCCATATTCCCAGCCACCACAATCCCAGACCGGCCAAGCACCCTATCCACAGTCCCAGGCTCAGACCCAGTCCCAGGTTCCACCTCAATCAGCACAGGGAAGCCAGCCACAGCAAGGATACCCACAACCTCAGCCTGGACCTGGCCAACCTTCCCAGCAGCAGCCCCCCTCTCAGCAGCAGCAGCAGCAGCAGCAGCAGGGCCCACCTCAGCAGCAGCAACAACAGCCTCCTCAGCAGTCTCAGCAGCCGTCGGGGCATGGACAGCCCTCACCCTACCCACAGACCCCTCCATTGCAGCCTACACAGCAGCAAACATCTTTCCAGCGCTTTCCACCGCCCCCACAGGTATGGAGCCATACCATTTTTGTAAGGATAAGAGAGTATGTCACTGTCTATGTGGGAAAGATAAAGCAGATGTGGAGTTGAATGCAAGTAATACAGCCGAGGTTTTTAATTTGTCATGGATCTTGATGTTAAGGAGCTTTTAAGATCTGATAAATAATTACATTGAAATAACTATGTTTGCAGTGGGTTTAGTTAAACGATGCTTGATGTGACTGCCAGGTATCTGCTTCCCAGGGTTTGTTTAGTGGTTTGTTGATTTCTGGCAAAATGGTTTTACACATTCAGCCTGTATAGCATTTAAATTATTTTAATTTATTGCAGCCAGATTTCTCAGAAGTTAAAGGTTTCTGCTCTTTACTACATAAAACATGCTTCTTATACCAGGAGGATGATTTTACCCGTAGAACTTGGACCCGTACGCAAATAGGGGGCCATCAGGGACAAAGCTGAATCTCTACAGGCGAAATGAATGAAATGAAGGCTGTTGCTGCTAAATAGCTGCATCTGCCTAAATGTGTGTGTTTGCTCTAATAGCTCTTGTACTAGCCAGATAAACAGGATGTTTACTTTGAGTACCAAACTCCCACTGCTGACTAAAGGTCAGGAGAAGTCTTGGGCAGCCGAGCAGAAATGTGGGCCTACCCTGACTTTATTAGTGGCTTAGAGCGTAGGGCAGACGCTCAAATTAATTCTTAGACCCATTTAGGTACTGTTTTGTGTACAGTTCTGTTTTTCACCCCCACCCTTCTCTCTCTCTCTTATAATAAGGAGCTGTCCCAGGACTCCTTCAGTTCTCAAGCCTCTGCTCCTTCCTCTAATCAACCCATGGCCTCCAGTAAGAGTGGTACAGAGGACAGTATGCAGGGACGGCCTTCTAGTCTGCCAGTGAGTACCACTACCCCCCCCAACTCCACATACACACACAAGCTTCCAGTCATTTCATCAATGACATCAATTTATAGGCTGTATATTTTACTTCCATTTTAACACCATGTAATGATTACACAATAGCCCACAAAAGAAATAAACTTTCTTTTGCTGAAGTTAACTGTGTTTAGCTTCTGTGTGAGTGTGATTGGAACAGGAGAACACTCTAGAATTTTGTTTTTGCTGTATGGTTAAATGTGTGTTTCTCTGAAAAGAATAGACAACCTGTTCATTGAAAACATTGTTACTGACTGCTTGCCATCCTGAATGTCAGTGTTTTCAGGCTACAGGCCAAACGGTTGTCATCACAATCCATGTGTTAGACCTCTAGAGATTTCCTTTGCTTGCTTTTGCGTGTGCATGCATTTGTGCACATGCGTATGTGCCAGTGCTGACTGTGACTCGAAGAGCAGAGTTTAATGATGTTGCGAGTCTTGGAGCAATTCACATTTAAACTTGACATGACCTGTTCTTTATCGGCTGAGTGGAAAGATTTATTCTTTCGTGAGGATTACTACAAGACTCCTAAAGTTTTGAGAATGACCGCTGGGTGATTGTGTGTATCAAATTAGAGTTGCCTCCGTGAGAGAATGCACACAAGAAATATTAATGACTGACCATGAATGTGTGCGTACAAGTGTGAGGGACCTGTTGGGGACATGAGGGAAATAGTGCGTGTGTCTGTGCTGTCTGCCAGTGGGGGATGCCCTCAGGATGTGGTTCCTTCTTCTTTTATTTATTTCTTTTATTTATTTATATATTTCTCTTCGGCCCAGCCAATGACCGAGACAGGCCAGGGCTATTTTTTCCTCGGGAATCCCTGGCGCTGGAGGAGACGGGCAATTATCTACCCCCTCTGACTCCCCCTTCCTCACCCAGTGCTCTCTTCTCGTGAGCTAGGGCACGTAAAAGCACTTGCTGCTGACCTCACCATAGTTTAATTTAGTGCTGGGCAATACATTGTGAAATTTTCAGTGTTAAAGGTGTTGACAGATAACAACCTTTGCATCCATGGTAATGGATTTCATAAAATAATTGTCTGTTGGCAAGCAAATAGTTTTCCTTTTTTCTATTTTATCAGAATCAGAATTGTGTTTATTGGCCAAGTATGTGAGCGAACACATACAAGGAATTTGATTCCGGCAGATGGTGTCTCTCAAGCACAAAACAATTAAAACAACAACAATATTAAAAGATACAATAAACAATATTCTGGGCAAATATAATGTACAATAATAAATCTACAATATGAATGTGATATGGATTTATATTTGATTAAAGTAAAAATGTTTATAAACATATGTACAAAAGTACTTTATATGTTTATACTAGAGGTGGGCATCGATTCATTTTTTTTAACGCCGCTAATCGCATGGAATCTTCGCGATAACAGCGTTAACGCCGATAATTAACCCCCCCGGAGACAGGTTTCAAGACAGGAGCGATAAGAATCTCGTGCGTTAACGCCGTTATCAGCCCAGCTCTAGTTTATAATATTTATAAATATGGATATGTGTGAATATACATATGTACTATATATATTAACTATACAATATAGTTAATAATCAAAATCTTATCTACAGAAAAATACAATATTACGGAATTAACATATAAATCACAAAAACACATTCTATAAAGGTTTTGAATTTCAGAAGCTATTTAATCCTGCTTTTCAAAATTAATTTGTAAAGGTAATCTCTGTAACTACGGATGAACCGAAACTATTTTTTTACTATTAATTTCATATTTAAACAATGCACAATAGAAACAACAGAAAAACATAATATTTTACTTGGCCCCACTCATGAATAGCCTAAAAGCAAGATGGCTGAAATATTATACATTTAAATCTTCTCTCATAAAACAAGTAGTCAAGTGCATTTTAATATTCTGAATGAAGTGCATGAACAAAGTGCATTCAGAATAAGTGCTTTAAAAACTGTTGAAAGATATAACATTCTCTGTAGGCCTATAACAGAAGCATATAAAAACGAAGACTGACATAGCCCATATAGATTTAGATTCAAGAGACACAGTATATAGGGTATAGAAATTCCGTTTCACACAGCAAACCCCCCCCCACCCCAATGGTGATTTTTGTCTAAGAAATAAATATAAGACTATAAAAACTAGGAACTAGAAAATACCAATAAATATAAAACTAATCATTACCCATAAATAATAATTTAAAGTGTCTAAACTATCTTTCTGTATAATAAACAAAGACAGGACAGTAGACAAGACAAAGTGAACTTGTGCGAGTGGTTCAAGGAGAATGTGAGTCAAGTTATTGCCAGGAATGTTAGACAAGACTAGATGGAAGCGTGAAAATTGTACTGGTGCAAAATTTAGCATGAGGTAGAAAACACTTTTAGCAAACATAGAATATGAAGTGTGTTGTGCAACAGTCCCATTTGTGTATCTTTTTTTTTTTTTACATTTTTGTTCTTGTAGTGCAAAATATGCATATTGTCTTGGGGTCCAGTTTTCTTAGTTGATTTTTAAGTTCTTTGAGTGGTGTTTGTGTAGGTGTGTGTATGTACATTGAATATATATTAACCATAAACACTGGAAAACTTTCTTTCCTTTTCAAAAACACAGACAGAGTGGGTGTGCTCAAAGGGTCTTGTCTGTGCTTCATACTCCGTGCTTTTGTAGATGCACCCTCTCTAGAAATTTGGGCATTCCAGACTTTGCAAATGGCTTTCCGTGTGTCTTTATAGGGGTTTTCCCCTGACTGGTACCAGCTCGGTTCGGTTCAACTTTTTTTTGCTTTTCTGCAACTAAAATCTAGTGCCTGGTACTATTCTTGATACCAACTTGGCTGAGGTTCCAAGCAAGCTGAACCAGTATTAAATGATTACATATATTGGAGGTTACCGATTGGTGCTCACTGTAGACTTAAAGAAGCTAACACTAATGTTGCTTCTTTTAGCCTTGTCTGGTAAGCCAATCGTCTCCGTTTTGTGGAGAAGCCCCTTTAGATATAGCGAAATGCGCCCACAAAGCAGACACATTGATTGTAATCAAATCTGGAACGTTCAATCTGTGGTTGTCGATTTTTTCATCATGTTGGTCGACAATCTTCAGTGGCCGAATATTCGGTGTATCCTTATCTGTAACCATCTGTAAGGCTGTAAAAATCTAAGCTGCATAGACCGATGTTACTGCAGCCTTTTGAATACACCACAGTAAAAAAAAAAAAGAGTAAAAAAAAATATAGTAGTAATCTCGGGGCAACCATATGAAGCTGTATTTTAACACAATCATGGAACAGAGAATTTGTAATTAAATTCTAGTAAACTTGCTCTCTAAACACACCCAGCTCCTTTGATGAACTACATTTTTTATATGTTCAGTTTTTTGTTTTTTTTTTTAAGCAAGAGAAATAAACTCTACCTGATGACTTAAAATGCATTTAAGATTGCAGTCTAATTTAAGTTAGAGGCAAACCAAGCCCTATCTTAATTGGCGTTATTTTCGTTATTTTTGTTGGATCATGTTGGAACAAGAGCACACAACTGTAAACCGTGCAGTTCTATACACCTTTAAGAATAGAATTACAGCCCACATCCACCAGCAAATGGAAAGGCAAGTTAACTAATAATGTCAGGAACTTGAGACTTAAAAACTATCCGACCGTACAGATGGGTAACCTGCTGGCAGTGACATGCTGGTGCTCTTGAACAGGTTTGACTGGTTGAACTAGTTTTGGGGTTGATTTTGCTTCACTTCACTTCAGTGGACAAACTGCAGCACCACCTTGTTTCCCCGTGTTCTTGTGTATTTGTGATTGGCTTTTGCCCCAATGGATTTGGATCGGCCTAAGCCACGTTGTGCATGAGAAACCGTCATCACTGTTACCACACATTTTGCATTTCTTTTCACATATTTAAACACTAGCCATCTAGTGAAGAACGGACTGATGTTTAAATGTTAGCTAAGAACCAGTTCACCTTTACCTTAAAAGTCTTCATTTTGGAGATACGAAGATCAGTGTGGTGATGCAATCCCTGAAATGTCTCGCCTGTAAACTGATCACACGCCTATCCCAGTTAAAGGTGATTTGTGCTCCTCCTGTTAAGTGACCACATATTCAAATCAGTGTAACTGCTTGTAGGCACTGGCAGTGTTTATGTCGCATAGGAAAGCGGTACAGACCGTATGTGTGGCCTTTTCTACCCTTTTCACACCACGGTTTTAACAAACGTATAGAGAAAACAAAAACAAACTAAAGAAGGGGGGTCTTGGGTACACAGAGCACAGGCATTAATTAACAGTACATTGTTCATCCTCTACAGGTAGTAGTGAAAGTCTACACGTGGCCCAACTATTTAGATTACAAGGGAAACTTGGGGGGCGGGGGGGTTCTAAACATTCAATATGACAATAAAGGATCTGCCATAATCAACAGCGGTGGGACAAACACCCTTTAACAGAGTAGCATTTCTTGTACTATTGTACTATTCTGAAACATATTAGGATGGGGGGATGTACGTTAAAAATGCTCTTATGTGCCGTTCTAGTTTTGCATTCAGTATTGACGTTGCCTACTTTTTGGGTAAGAAGTGAAATGTTTTCTTTGCACAATCAACCTAGAAAAACGCAATTTCGTCCAGCTATGCTCCCGTTGTTTTATGGCATGAATGACCATATACTTCACTTGCTTGCTTACTTGATGTTGAATGAAGGTATCTTCACCTGCAATAGTGAATAATTTGCCATAGCTTTTCCATAAGTTCATGTTAGGAGAGACATGAGGACGGCTTATAACTGAGGACAGAAGCAGTCGCTACTGTGTGTTTAAATATGTTTACAACTGATGTTTTCAGACAAACCACATCGCTTCAGGAGGTGGAGAGAAGGGGCTGGTTGGGTGAAGAGGCATGCATGTAAACTCTGTGTAAATAATACATTACTTTTCCACCAGTTGTGGTTTTGACAGTAGAGTGGGCATCTTTATGCGATGATCGCAATTAATTAGTTTTCAATGATCGTTTTGTCCTTGTTAATCTCAGAGCAGCGTCACCCAGCTAGCAGCCTAGATCAAATCGAATCCTCTCCCATTTGGTTGATGGTAATGGATAAACGTGTGTGTGTGTACATGTGTGTGCGTGAGAGACTATGAATGGTCCCCCCTTTATGTTCTCTAATCTCTTCCACTCTCTCAGAGGGTGCTTTTGTACGTTTTCCTCACAGCACTGCTAATCCAGCTCTGTTCCCTCCCCTCTGCTGCACCTCAAACACTTCCGTCACTTCAGAGGTTGTCCGTTCCCTTTTCTCCTACCTTCTGTATGTTTAGCATTTGCTGCTGGTTTTTGTAATTTCCATTTTGTAATTTTTAGTAATGTTTTTGCATACTTTTAAAATATCATTTGCTCTTTACACTGTTTCATTTTAAACAGCGCGATAGAAACTGCCTTTTCTATTGAAGCTTTCTGGAATGTCTTGACTACACGAGAGTGATGTAGCATAAATAACATGATTAATGATGTGACCTTTTTTATTTTGTTTTATGATGGTATGGCCAGCGCTTTTAGCACACAGAACAGTTGCATGGATAATAGAGACTAACTAGGACCAAATAAACAACCAGCGTGAACGTTTGATACATATTTTGTTCATTGATCTGAAACCAGTTTGATTTTCTTCAGTTTGTGTCTCTGGTTTCTTCTTAATATTTTTAAATGATGCAAGTGAGTATGTGTGTGGCTCACTCTGGCGCCCTCTCTTTTGTTTACCCATTCTCTCTTTCTCTTGTCAGTCTTTGGCACTGTGGGTTAGGTAAGGCAGACTTGCCCTGCTTTGACTCTCGGGCGGATCACCCAAACTGATTCTCGGGCGGATCACCCAAACTGTGTGCGTTTGTTAGCTGAGGTAATTGACAGTGTTCTCATCCAAGCGTGTTGAGCTGTTCACTGATGTGTTCGCTTCCTTGATAAGATATTTTGTGGTTTTAAACTGCGTCGCATTTTTGTTCTGTTACCCAACATTGTGGTGCAATTTATAGTTTGGGCGCATTTACACGCGATTAATAATAAATAATAATGATTGTTGTCTTCTCCCCTTTGTTCCAGTGGACTTCAGTCTGCTCGGGATGCCAGAGGCTCAGTGCCCTTTTGTGAACGTATGTTGTTTCTGCTTTAGAAGAACATAGAGCTCTATGACCTGTCCACTAATTTTAATCAGGATATTAACTGAAATCACACTTTAAGAGGAAAGTGATGGAGGTTTCAGGCTGCGATGAACTCCGTTTTATCTGCTAGACGCTTCAATATCACTTAGTTACACACGTTCCCCATTCTCCCTCTGACTTTCTCTTCCTTTCCTTGCTCTCTGCTGCGCTCGGCTGTGTTTTGTGAGCCTGTATTATTGCAGCATTCAGGTTCTGGGTTGTGCTTCCTGTTGCTATTCTGGGTCTTGTGCTTCCTGTGTGTGTGTTCGCATGGCTTATTCAGGTTTAGGGTTCTTGTGCTAGCTCTCTTGCACTCTCTCCCTCACTCGCGCCCTCATTCTCTCTCTGGCTCGCTCTATCATTCTCTCTTGCATTCTCTCTATCGCTGCCTCTATCACTCTTTCTCTCTCTCGCTCTCATAAATATATATATATATATATATATATATATATATACGCGCACACACACACACACACTTGCTCTCATTCTCTCTCGCTCTCTATTCTCTCTCATGCAATTTCATTGTTGACTACTAAACAGCAATTTAATGTTTATTTTATTTTTTTCTAAGTAGATGCAGTTTGACCTCTGTCTTTCTCCTTTATTTATTCTCTCGCTCGTGCTCTCTTTCACAGCCACTCTCTCTGTATGCCCCTCCCCCCGTTTCTGCTGGCTGAGCGGACTGCGCCACACTAGGCTGTGCCTTACTGCAGCACTGCCTCCCTCTCTTTTCTAGGCTTCTCTCGCACGCTCATTTTCTCTCTCTCCCTTTTCTTTCAGCTGGTCTTTTTCTTCAGTCCTGCATTTTATCGGTCACATTTTCCCTTCAATAATTTTGTACACTTTCAACGTGATCAGCCTTCAGTGTTTCTGTCGTGTTTGTGTGTGTGTGTGTGTGTGTGTGAGTGAGAGAGAGAGAGAGACAACAGTAACTCTAGCTCTGTACTTGCTGTAGGAGGGGCGTTGCTCTGGAGAGGAGGCAGACAGGCCTTTTTTCCCCTCTCTTTCAGGCAGTCACCCAACCCCCAGTTCTCTTCTTGCTTTTCAGAAGTAGAAAGCTATATACCTAGCTTTCTACATTTTTATATATCGGAGTGTGTGTATGTGATATATATATATATATATTTGTATGTATGTGAGTATAGATAGATAGATAAAATAAATGTACTAATAATACTAATTAATTCATAGTATTTGATCTGTTTATCATTCTTGATCAAACGATCTATAATCAGTAAACGGCTAGATTTCTATTCTTGTTTGCATGCATGTGTGTCATTGCTCTCAGTGTAGGGTGTATAGGGGCTGTAGTGGTGAAGCTGCATTCAAACCCACAGTAATGGCTGCTGTTTGAGGCAGGGGCCTCTCCCTCTCCCTCCCTCTCTCTCCCTCTATCCTTCTCTTCCACAGCCACATCAGCTCTGTGGAATGGGAGTGCCCCCTAATGGTTGAGTTTCACCCTGCAAAGATCCAGCTAGGGGTGTGGATCTATTTCTCTCTTTAGAAGGGTTATTCATTCCGCTGTACACTGGACTTGGAGTTATCTATTTACCCTGGCCATGCTACACCATAAGGGCAGTGTATTGTAGATGCTCTGGAGAAAACTCTACAGTTTGGATTTTGCAAGGATGCTTGTATGTCTCTTTGTGCCATGAGGTACCTGTGCATGCTTGCAAGTATAGACTTGGTCATAAGGCTTTGTGTTTCTTTCCTTTAGTGCATATATAACTCAAACAATGTTACTGAATTATTGCTTTTAAAACGGTTATACAAAAACCCTGTGGAGTACCCTGCAACGTTGGTCTTATTTCTTACTTATAATAAAATAAATGTTGGGATTTTCATGATACACAGTACATGTTGAATAAGTCAAGGCATCAGTTAAATAAGTCAAGGCACAATGTCGGTAGAGTTCAGAGAGCTGCAGACAGCTTAGTTTTCGGAATAGACACTTTCAGTTATGGTTATACATGTATGATCCCTTGTCCTGACTTAGTATGTAAACAAACCCACATGCATGTCTTTCACATAAACAATCAGTGCCACTTTGTAATAAAAGTATGTTTGACTGTACACACTGTGTCCCAAAGGCCTACTTGGAGGGCCGTGAAGTTTAATTGAAGACGTAATCAGTCTGCCTGCCTGTATGTCTGTCAGAAAGAGCGAGAAAGTGATGCGCGCACACACACAGTATGGCTCTGCTTGGCTGCTCTTTGTAGTCTCACTGCACTGTGACCTCAGCATACTCAGCAAGGCGAGCGGGGGAGGTGCGTGTGTGTGGTGTGTTGAGGAGGAGGAAGGCGTCTCCTCTGTACTAATGCGTGGATGCACGTGGAGCTTCCGTGCAGTTACCATGACAACCCCAGCGACGCTGCAATGTGCCCCCCCCTTCAACCTCTTACTTTCAGCTTAGGATGAATAGAGGTGTGTGTGTGTGAGAGAGAGAAAGACAGAGAGAGAGATGTGTGTGAGGATATCTGAGAACAGAAAACAGGCCAAGGGAGTAGATCAGCAATCAAACACAGCGAGCTGGGTCATGTGGAGACTGTGACTGCATGTTGAACCCTGGATCCCCTACACACACACACACACACACACACACACACACACACACACACACAGATCCTGTTTCACTCTTGGATCTGTGTGTTCTCTTCCACTCTGTTATTTTTGCACTGGCAGCAATAACCGACAGACAACTTTACAGAACAGCCTGCTGCCTTTTTGTTTAAATTTTTCTGATGTGTTAATTTTTTGGTAATTTCTGATTGGCCTATGCAGCATTTAATATTTGTTCCTGCATGCAGTCAGATGATTTCATTTTGGCTTTAGCCTGTCTGTGTTGGCATTTTTATATCACTTTAATGTGAGGCAAAAACGTCAGCAGTCATATATTTTCACTTATCTTGTCTTTTTCCTTTATAATAAATGCTAATGCTTTTTTAGAAGTTAACTAATGTGCTCATTTTTCCTTTCAAATGACTTTTCCATGGAACTACAACTGTGGAAACTCAAACAACATGGCTGCCACATATGCTCTGTATGCAGCAGAACACAACATGGCTGACTAGCCCTTTCTATGACTAGTCAGCTCTATGTTCATGTTCAGTAACACTTTATATGAAGGCCATGGATCACAGATGCACTATAAACTTCTCTTAGAAAAACTGGGTCTTTGTTTAGTTTTTTTTCTTAATGAAGGAGCATGCTGTTAAGTAAAGATGGATGCTAAATTGATGGGGCACAGAATACACATTTAGTGTATTTCACATCAGGATTAATGCCACACTATAGTGGCACTAGTCCAGCCCTAGATTGGAATGGTTTTGAAGGTGTGTGTGTTGGCTCTGGTGAGATTAGCAGCATCACTATAAATTTGTTGATGTGGCTGTGTGTGCTTGGACAATGAAATCGCTGTCTCTGATGAGTGGTCAGTATTGGTGAATGCGGTGTTCAGGGCAGGAGCCGAGTTTGCCGCCCTCAGCTTGTGCAGTCAGCAGATTGGCAGCTCGCTGCTGCTGTGCACAATTCAGCGCTGGCAATTAATGGCTTTTGCACAGCAATTGGTAAAGAGAGGGTTTGTATGTGTGCACTGTATGTGGGGGGGGAGGTGGGGTCTGAATGGAAACGGATCCTTTTTTTGTGGTAGCACTGTGAATTTTAACTTCTAATATTAGCAAGATGAATAGATTGCAAGAAAAGATTGTTATATTTACTGTACTTTTGATGTCCAGGGCTTAACCTGGTTAAAAAGCATTACAAAATCCACAGACAGTGCTCCAGACTCCTTTGCTGCTACTAACAACATAAGGCCTGCTGTAAGACAAGAAAACAGAACATGGTGAGCTCAGGTTTGTAAGACGTTATTTGTAAAATTTCCTGATTTTCTGCCTCGTTTAGACATCTCCATCGATTGTGAAGGGACTAGGGTTGTCACGGTACCAAAATTTCAGTATTCGGTACCGATACCAGTGAAAATCCACGGTTCTC
>JBBPDH010106420.1:0-13974 GCA_037974565.1 Clupeocharax schoutedeni | reverse complement strand
ATCAGCTATTTGTTTCTACACATTGTATGCAGTTAATATACACTGGTTGTTGGTTACGTTAATATACACTGGTTGTTTTGATTGTTTTAGGAACAATGAAGTACTGATGAAACTTAATTTATCATGAGGACCATAAACTCGTCAAGTCTAAAACATTTGCTCTCATTAATTATAAGACACATTTAGGACTTCTGGGACTGTGGACCTACAGTGAGAAACAACTCTATCGTTCTATACTGCAAAAGTAAATGTAATCGCTTCCACATCCAAATATTGTGAGTGAGATGCTCATAAACGTCCCGCCACCAGGACAGAACAAGTTACTCCCACCAACAGATCCCGTCCTTAAAATAGAATGACACAACTACTGGCAGTACAGTCACATTGTTTCATCCTCTATTAGACCCCTTACACAATTGCTTCACAGGTAGCTATGATTAAAATATTACTTTAACTAGTAATCTGCACAGGGTCTGCTAGGGTTACTCCAGTGAGCAGACAGGACTCACCTTGCAGTGAAGGGTTGCTGTTGCGGTTGGTGGGTTTGGGAGGGGGCACAGGGGGTTGCTTAAAAGCTACAGGGGGAACCTGGGCAGTAGAGACAGTAGCGGTCATAGGACCAGCAGGAGCCATAGTGGTAACAGAGGCAGCAGGGGCAACAGCAGCAGAAGGGCCAGTAGAGACAGTAAGAGGCAGGGTTGCAGCAGCAACAGGGGCAGAATGAGCAGGGACAGCAGGTGGGGCATCGTGGCCCCCTGTCATGACTGTAGGGAGAGAAGACAAGCCCTCTACCAACAGAGACACAGTCCGGGGGGGAGGCTTAGCAATGGGGGGAGCGGAAGATGAAGAGGATGTAGATGATGCTGATGATGCTGATGAAGAGGATGTTGAGGAGGGGCCATGGCCAGACTCTGTGGATAGCGGGGAGGACATCAACCATTTAGGAGGTAGGATGGCTTGCTTAGGTGGGGGCTGCGGCTCCTTTGGGAGAATGCGTACCGGGTCGGGCTTGGGAATGGGGGTAAAGCGCACACCGGTAGACCCTAACAGAGGGTCAGACATCACAAACATGCACACAAACACATACACAGAAAAACACTGACATGAGCAACACACAGCACAAATTGGGAACACAGGTGCACACAGCGCTTTAAAGAGCTCATCTCATGAAACTAATTTTATTTACAAAATGTTTGACTGGTGACTAGCTGTATAATACAACTACCTTTTCCTCCACAGTCTAAACAGTCCATGCAGTTGTCCTGAACATATTTATGTGATGGCACAGAAACAAATGTCCTTATGTAAACAGCCATGGAAAAAAAAAAAAAAGAGAATGCATCATTTTTTTATTCCTGGTTATTGCTTTTGTTATTTGTGGCAATGTTAAATGTGCATGTCACTATTCTTTTATACAATATTGATCACACTTGATTCAAAACAAAATTCCAAACAAAATAAACCAAATTAATACATATAAATAATGTATTATACCTCTGACATCACTATACAACTGCAACAATTAAAACAGTGATGTTCCATCCCACCATCAGCAACTGAATCAGGAGTGAAGCTGCTGGAATACAGCACATAGAAAAGCTGCTGTACAAACACTACTGCACTCACAGCACATATGGAGGCATTTCTTATAGCTCACACTGCAGTAGTTCAGAAAAGAATCGCTACTTGTGCTTTTTACACACACACACTGCCACAAAGTGTACAAAAAGTAAACAGGAAAAAAAAGGTCTAATTTTTTCCATTTTTTTCCAAAAGTTTAGCTCCCATTTACTTTGAGTTTTAGGCCTGGCTCCTTTTTGGCACAATTCAAGCCAAATTTTGTACATATATCTTAAAAGCATGGCAAAATGTGTAATTGTAAGTATAAAATGTATAGTTGGAATACAATGGGTTTTACTACTGAAGTGGACTAATGGGTTAAAAATGCAACATATGAGCCCTTTAAGCTACTGACCATGTGCAGGAGTAAGCTGAAGCACATATATAACTTGCTCTGTGAGGAAAACAGAGCTGAGCTAAGCTGTACCTCGTGGTTATGATGTAAGCAGCTTTGTGGAGCTTATCTATAAGCATTTGCCATAGAATTTTGTACGCAATATAAAAATATTTTTTCAAGGAATAATCCAGAATTTTTAAAACCAAAATTCCATCCAGTCAATTTCTCAATCATTTCTCAAACATTATACTGTCAATTCTAAAAACTCAAAGACTTGCAATCAAAGTCACTGGTGAGTTGCTGAATTGTGACCGATACACAAATTCACGCCATTACACTTTAATGGGGTGGTGGGGTGGTGGTAGGATACATGCCTCGAGGTCATAGGTTCGAATCCTACCTTCAGCACCACCCCTGGGTCCCTGAGCAAGACCCTTAACCCCAAGTTGCTCCAGGGAGAGACTGCCCCCTGTAATTAAGGAATGGAAGTCGCTTTGGATAAAAGCGTCTGATAAATGCCGTAAAAATGTAAATTTAAACAAGACGGGTGTTAAAAAAAGACTGTGAGAAGGTCTTAACTACACAAAAATATATTTCTCATTACTTTGGTTTCGGCAAAAACAACCCTTTCTCTTAAATAATGAATTAAACTGATGAAACAGAACTGCTTAATAATTAATAAGTGCTTTGTACAAAAGTGTCCCGGTGGAATTCAGCAACTGCCCACTGCCCTTTATTCTAAGACATTTATTCATGACCCTCCCCAGAAGTGCAGAGGGCTTGTAAAATGCTGGAGTATTCCTTCATTGACTCTGCTTGTTTTGTAGGGCATGCTAAACAAGTGCATGTCCTAGTGCTTTACCTGTGCGTGCCCTGGGGTCGTCCTCTGAGGGAGTGTATCGAGGGAGTGTGCTGGATCGCTCAACCTCGGACACTGGTCGAATCTTCTCACCCACTTCAGAGGAGCTCTTCTGCAGGCTGTTCCTCATGTCCATCTCGGAGTGAGGCCTGACCAGCTTAATGTCCGAGACCTGCTTCAGGGGCTCTGGCCTCTTGCCCTCCCTTCTCTCTCGCTCTTCTTTCCTGAGCCGCTCCTCTCTCCTTTCTCGCTCTTCCCATTTCTCCTTCTCCTCTCTTTTCTCTCGGTCGTCCCTCCACTCACTCTCAGGCCTCCTGTCTCGCTCGTCTCGTCTGGGCAGCTCTTCTCTTCTGTCACGGTCGTCCTTTCTGTCTTTTCTTTCCCTGTCCTCTCGCCTCTCTCGCTCTTCTCTCCTTTCTCTGTCCTCCTTTCGTTCTCGTTCGTCCCGTCTGTCTCTGTCGTCTCTCCTCTCATCTCTCCTCTCCCACTCCTCTTTGTCTCTCCTATCCCTGTCCTCTCGGTCCATCCTCTCATCTCTCCTGTCCCTCTTGTCTCTCTCATCTCGCCTGTCCCGTCTTTCTCTCTCCTCTCGGTCATCCCTCCTTCCCCGGTCCTCCCTTTCATCCCTCCGTTCTCTGTTTTCATCCTTTCGTTCGCGGTACCTGCCCTCATCCTGTCCATGTCTCTCTCTTGGCAGGGATAGTGTCCGTTTCTCGATGTCCGAATCGAGGCGGCTCCGGCGGTCTACGTCAGAGGGAATGCGAGTGCGAGAGTCCACATCCAGAGGCTGCCGGTTACGGGTCATGTCCGATGGCGCCCGGCTGCGTCGATCGGGTTCTGGTGGCAGAGTGCTCTTCCGGTCCTCACCCTGCTGTCGCCAAGACGGGCCCCTGGCCTCTGAACCCCTGTCCCCGGAGATGGGTGCTGTGTGGCCATTCTTGACGGATGGAGCTTTAACATCATTACTCTCTACAACGCAGCAGGTAAATAAAGGGATATTAGTAAAAGCCTGTATGACCGTTACATACCATATACAGACGTAACAATATCTCTGTTTCTCAATGTGGATATCAAAACTTTTGAGAGCTAGCTGACTCCTACACAGACTTTACAACCGTTCGGTCCCAAAGTGCTTATCTCCATTTTAACAATGTTACATTTAAAACAAACACAATACATGCTTTAATAAAGATACCTTAACTGTAATATAGCACTTGTGATTTCTTGCCAGCTCAGTAAATGATAAGACAAGTTTACTTCATTTTACAGATTTAGAACTAATTTGATATCTAGTATTTTCTGCTCATATCAGTGTTTCTGGGTATTGGATCAGCGTCGTTTCTGCCATCAGGTGTAATCATTAAGGACGCGCAAATGAAAAGAGCCAAGATCAGAATTTTTCCCATTTTTGTTTGCTACTAATGTTCATATTTTAAGGCAAAACAAAAGACATGAGCGTGTGTTACATGTGTTCATTTAGCCCACACAGTTAAAAAAATAAATAATAAAGATAATAATATCTTTATTATTTTTTTATTTATATATCTTTAAGTAACTGGCCATGGAAATCCATGATTGGTGCGTCTTACTAGTAAGAAAACAGTTCTTAATAAATGAAACCTCTAAGGCTAAGTGTGCTTGTCTCATGCAGACTCATGTACCGTTCTCTGAGATTTCCTTTAATACGCCTTTATCTATCAGCTCCTGCCTGGGCTTCCTCATTGAGATTTTCCTCTCCAGCACTGTTGAGAAACAGTCAGAAATAGCACATAACAGGGACAAAAAAGCAAAGCTCTGTTCATTAGACAGCACTGAAATTTGCTCTCTTTAACAGTAATAAAAAAGCCTATATATGGCCATTTTAATAGTCTGCCTCAAAACATGCTCACAAAACACTTTCATTTTCAAACAATTTCATTTAAATTACCCTTTAAAAAAGGTAAACATGAGATCCTGATGTGGTAAACTGTTTTGATGTGAGAATGCTGGACTGCATCTGCCAGAGATGTGTAACAGGGCAGCCAATAAGCCAGCAAGGAGAAATTATGCTTCCTCATAAATTATATACTGTACATTTTTTCCTCCTGTTGCTGCTATTGGTGGATATTTTGTAACACTTAATGTCTGCTAAAATATGTTTTCATGTAAATTTTTTGCTCTCATGTTGCACTCTTCTTTTTGCATTGTGTAGTCTTGTACTGCGCCCTGTAAACTGTAATAGTAACAGTAACAAGATGAGGTAAGTACCCTCTGACGTCTCCTTGAACTTCTCGCTGGTGCCTTTCTTCTTCCTCCATTTCCAGGGCTTGAAGATCTTGCCCAGGTTGGGGAACTTGCCCTTGCGTTTGGATGGAGGTGAATCTCCACCTGAGTTTGCCCCGTCACTCCCCGTCGTGCTCTGCTGCTGGTCGTCAACTCCATCATCTGGACAGAACAAGCGAAGATGTTTTAATGCTTCAGAAGCCTTAATGTGGCAAGCTGGGAGCACAGACTGTGACTTAGTGATATATAACACTAGGGTCAAGTGAAAATACATTGAAAGTCAGTTCAGTTGGGACTGTAATCACTTATTTATAGGTTATTATAAACAATGTGAGTGTTGCAGGCTTAAGAAGTAAAACAGTGATCACTAACAGTATTTTGCATTCCTAATGTCATCTTAATATCAATTCATCATGAGGTCTTTTCAGACTGAGTCCACTTTCATGGATAAAAAAAGCAGATGTGAAAAAGCACGTTTTCATAAAACACAAAAGTGGATTAATCCATTTTTTCTTCTGCTTCGTTTTGTGTAATATTTTAAATGACATTGTTGGGAATCGGGATACAGCTTAGATAAGCTACTGTCACATTCCTCTCATAAGCTAAAAATACCATCAGCGGGTTCTAGAAGCTGCAGTTGTTTCACACGAGCGTAACAACTGCAGCGCACACCAAACACCAGGGCAGAAACTGTAGCATTTAATATGTAACCCACTTACATGAACTAGCTTTGCTTTACACAAAAGTATCCTTATTGAAATAAGAATTTTAAAAAGCTGCCATCTCACTTCCAACCTCCACTGGTTTTCCAACATCTTTACAGTGAGGCGAAGAAAACTAATTTTCACTAATAACAAAAACAACAACAACAATGGTAAGGGGGTATTCATTATTCGTGCCATCTGCTGTATTCTGAGCTGAAACTCAGCTTTTCATGTGATGTACAATGCAATGACAGAATCTGTGTTATCGTTTTTGTTCAAATACAGCCACAAATTCTACAGCTATAGATTTAAATCAACGAGCAGCACACAAACAACAAAGTGACAGTAATGTAAAAACTTTACTTCCACACTGTAAAACAAAAACAGTCATTTAAATGAGAGCAAATGTGTACAACAGCAGAGAAGCTGGAACCACTGACTGTACATGTGCTACATGCACTGATTGGTTGGAACACGTAGCCACTCTTGCCCGCACTGGACGTCAGTGATAAAAACTGGAGACCCCGTTCACTCTGTGGCACTCAACTGACTGTGTCAAGAATGAGTATAACAGTGTGTTTGTGAATCATTAAACCACTGACCACACTGTGTAAAATGGTTCAACCTGAAAAGGTCTGCTAGCAAGCAACTGAACTGTTCCCATTAAACTTAAAAACATACCTGAAGTATTAATAACAATTACTAAGAGAAACTAACCTGGATAATGAAAACAAGTCTTGTGTCACTTTAGCTGGACACTCCTGTGTATTACAGTGGGAAAAAAATAACAGTGGCTAATTCTTAGGCGATGACTCAAACAGTGCTTTTACACAACTCTCAGCTGCCAAACCCTGCAATCATTAGGGCAGGCTATATTATCCAGGTCATCTCAGATGGTCTGAACTAGTTACAAACCTGTGCTTCTGTAGCAGTAGTCAGTACTGAAACCCTAATGTGAGAAACAGCCAGTTTGACAGCTACATTCATGAAATTGTTTTTTACTACACCCTCTTCCAGAGCATTAGTTACAAGGACAGTCCCCCTGTTAAGGACACAATGGTAGAAGGTGGGGCTTTAAACGTGCAACTTTGTGGTCACAGGCAAGTGTTTTACCCACTAGGCTCCTAGCAGATCAAATTTACAGCGACAAACATATTAAGTATAAAACTCAAGCAAACATTCACAGGTCTCAGAGTCTGCTTGCTCAACCACAGGTATCATGAGCTTTAAAGTGTTCTGGTTAGTTTCCTGCACTTACAGAATATATTTCTGTGTACATGTCACACAGTATCAAATGGTGCCTGTGTTCTAAAGTCCAGTACTATGTAAAGTCAAGTTTAATACTTAATGTAAAGTGACTTATTTGTTATATAAATGTAATGTAATATAAACAAACAAACAAAAAAACATACACAAACAGACACTACAAAATAACACATGCATGCTAATGATTAAGTAATATCATAATGGGCTCCAGGTAGCAGAATACCTTACACTTCCAAAAATAAAACCCCAAAAATATTCATTACAGTCCCCTCTGTGGTCACACTCAGCCTTTAAGGCCAAAAGTCTTTCTTGTCTTTCAACTCATCCATTACTGGCAAACATTTCTTAGGAAGGTAAACACAGGAGTAGGGCCAATAGATTAAAGATTCAAGAGAGGTTTATTGTCAGTTCCACCTTGTTTACTGTGTATATTGTATCAAAATTCCGTTTCCCACAGCCCCCCCCACCCCAATGCATTTTGTATAACCTTTTGCTGTGTATCAGGGCAAGGCTCCACACACACATATTGATATGAAATAATGATATGAAAACTAATACCTTGACTTCGTACCAATTCCTGAACTATGTTACCATAAAAGTTTAAAATGAATTGAGTACTTGACAGAAATTATTGAGTAAAAACATTGAAAAAGTTTCTTACAGAATGTAGTCTACACAAGCATTATTAGCTCAATGGTTCCCGCTAATTGGGGAGGTTAGAGCGTTCCCCCTGCAATCAGAAGGCTGTGGATTCAAATCACAGGACTCCCAGTGGCACCACTAAGGTACTTTTGAGTAAGGCGCCATCCCCACACACTGCTCCCCAGGCGCTGTGGCCCTGGCTCCCCACTGCTTCATTTGGTGCTGTTCACACTGTGTGCTGTGGTGTGTTCATGTATGACAAATGGTCACTTTCAATCGGTCACTTTGACTGACTTTTCATGGTACTGAAGACTTTCAGTCTGGCCACAAAAGTGTCCAGCACAGTACCAACAGCGGTGTGATAATTATTTCTCTTAAAGTCAACCTAAAGTCAAAACAGACCATGCTAGATTGTCCCTGGCCATTTAGGCCTGAATCATTGTAACCTTTCAATATCTCCTGTCTCCCTGATACTTTAAAAGTACAGAGGGATGTGTTTTGATTTCTGATACTCTCTCTCTCTCTCTTTCTGTCTCACTCTCACACACCATGTCTCTCTGTGTCTGTCTGTCTTTGACTTCAACACGAAAGCAAGAGAGAGACAGAGAGAGAGACACACACAGAGAGAGACACAGAGAGAGAGAGAGAGAGAGAGAGAGAGAGAGAAGCCAAACTGGTCCTAAGATACAAGACAAGGCAAGCCTCACACGGCCGCAGTGAGAGGAGTGTGTTGATATCCCGCTGGCACCAGGCATCCCGGCAAGAAGGGGGCAGAACCAGGCAATCAGGTTCTCAAAACACGTTCATGGATGATTCAAGTATGTCACCATAATTTAATGAAATCTGATATTCCAATAAATAAATAATAAACTAGACACATGTATGTGAGGAAATGCGAAGTAAGATTGCGTGGTTGCTATAAAACCATTAATGGTTTTATGGGGCCATCGCTTTATCGTTGCGCATCAGGGGTGGGGGGGGTCTTCTTTTTACACATGACCTGAGCTTTAGTGTCTAAAAGTCTGTTTATGAGCCTCGTGTGTGTTTTGGTCCACTTTTGTTTCTCTGCATTTGTGCTTATTTCAGGCCTCCATAGCTATGGCTTTCCTCCCCATATATTACAGACTTAACTCATTTGGATTAATTAAACTATAAATACTATGCAAGCACACTGAAGTGGATGTTTTGATGTTGGAACAATGCCCATATTTCAAAAACTGTAGGGAAAAGAAGCAGCACCAAATCCAGCTATAAAAATAATCATTATTTAAAAAAAGAAAAAGAAAAAAAAACCCCAAAAGAATATGCACTAAAATGTGGCAGCAAGTTGTTTCCACTCATTCCTTCATACAGCTAACAGCATTATACTGCGATAAACACAGAAATGGGGACTAACAAAAGGACATACGTTTAAGATAATCATCAAGGAGTTTGCATTTTAGATTAACTGCCAATTAAAAAGTACAGGAGTGGAGTATGTCAATGTACTGCTAATGAAGGCTGCACTTTATGAGCAACCAGCACCGCTGACAGCAGCCTGAATGCTATGACACTATTATTTGTTCCCAGATGTTTCCTTGACTTTCTCAAATATCCACACACCTGTGTGCCGGCAGGAAAGACGCTGTGATGGCAGAGACTACGATGTGGCCTGTTGCCATGGCATCCCTACCCTGGGATACAGTACCGTGTGTGAATTGTAGTGTATCGGACTACAGGCAGAAGAATACGCCTAGTGACCCCTGACCGAACGTGGAGAGAGAGCACAGACACAATGAATTTAGCAGAATCCACAAGCAGAAACTACTTGGAGTTTTTTTTACTCACATTCACACATTTGTTATTTAATATACTTCCAGTAAATATGCTTCATGAAACACAGGCAATGTTTTTTGACCACTAGAGACCCTCTGATGAATTTTAAATTGCTCCATAGCTTTTCATTTGAATTCAAGAAAGAAGCTTGGCTAGGCTTTCACCTTCACCTCCTTAAAAAACTATAATTCTGTATAAAACTATAATTGTGTATAATACATTTTACACAAAATGACTGATATCCTTGACCGTGAAGGGTATGAAACATTCTCTCTTGCTTATTCTCTCTTGTTATTTGCCAAAATTGATAAAGAAAATAATTCAAAAAGTATGTTACAGGTGTTACAAGCACAGATACATTGTTACTACTAAAGGTTATTTATATTTTACAAAACAGGTACTACACAGTTCATATCAAACATCTGTACACAAATGTCTGCGCAAACATGTAACAGAACAAGCAAGAAGGTCAATATTTGCCAGGATGTTGGTGTTAAGTTAGTTAAGGGTTTACTGTAACTTGCAGTGTATACAGACTATACTTTACTTGTAATTCGACTGGTGGGTTCCAGGGAGCAAGATCGGGGAGCACAACCTTAATAGGTCCAACTTTATGCCCAATTACTGGAATCAAGGCATCAACTCAATGTAAGATAAGATAAGAAAGAACTTTATATATCCCGAGGGAAATTCTACATTTACGACATTTGGCTGACGCTCTTATCCAGAGTGACATATATCAGTGCTCAAGAAGTCCACGGCTGTTTCTTAAACCCGTAAACAGCTTAAATCCACGTCAACTATTTAACCGAAATACTGCACATTCGGTGCACCTATACAACATCTGCCCAATAATAATTAACCAACACCTGCAAACAATACCAGAACAACATAAGCCATAGAATTCTATCATCCTAAACATGCTCAATGCAACAAGAGGAATAAAGATAAACAATCAAAGAGTTGAAAAGAACAGAATAATAGTAATAGTTCCAATTGCACTGCTATATCTGCTATAAGTAACAAATAAATATAGCAGATATAATACAATAACATTATTAGTGCCCGTGGTTGTGAAAAGTGTTTGTGCCAAAAAGAGGTAGCAGTATGCGATGGCGGTTGGGGGATGAAACATTTAATAACATACAGATACAGCAGATGAGTAATATAGCAGGAAAATTCCAACAGTAATGCAGAATGTATGTACAAGCAGTGTTTAAACACACACACATGATCTGTACCTGCCAACACCCTTCTACAATATTGACCATCTCCTCTTTTACAAATGCAGGTTGAGTAATGGAACAAAAAAGGTGCGAGTTTGCATGAGTTGGGGTTTGTGGATAAGGACTAGAGAAAGTCTGGTACATGCTTTATGGCCCCCCACCTCACTACAGTCTCCCGCCTCCATAGGTATCTGCCGCTAAGAATTTATTCTTAATGGCCCGCTTGGTTATATTAATGTAAAATAAAGAACATGCAACTAGCTAGCTAACTATAACTGGAAACTATTTGTACAACTGTAAAAAGATGCAGTTTTGTCATGCTAAAGACTGTTTATCTGTATACATAATCACTGTTGGAACAAAACCCTGTAGCCCTGTGCTGGGTTTCGTCATTGTATTTGTTAGTGTAGTTTAAAAATGTAAACAGCTTCATACAGCTTCATACATTGTGTCTCAAAATGGTCCAAATGACTACAATATTAGGTTTTTCCCCCTCCTGTGAAGATAGTTACTTGGAGACACAAGGGTTTGCTTGGACAGAGATGATAAGTGTGTTGCTGAGAAGTGAAAGGGTTTTTGATCAGTACCTTTAAATTACCTATAAATACCATCAGTGAAGTGATTTCATTCAAAACAACTCATTTAAGGTTTTTGGTCTTAAACCTAAACCCTTAACAAATCATAACATGAACATCAGCTGATACTAACTGGGTCTCAGAAAAGAAGTGTAAAGTTATGCTGTCTCATAAAACACTATTTAATAAAAATGCTATTTTATGAATAACTTTTTACTAAGCAGAATTTAAAAAAACAGTCTGATTTTTACTCACAATCAACCACAGTACGCACCCTGGGCTTTGCTTTTGCGGCTTATGCAACACAGCAAGGGCAAGGTCTTTTCTCCAACCGTCCAGAGTGAGGCAAACACATTTTTGGATCTCAAAGGAAGCTTTTAGAGTAGATCGTCCAACACAAGCACCAACAAGCAAAAAATGTTGTGCAGAAAAAGGAGAGATGATAACAACAACTACAACAACAAGGTTGGGTACAGCAAACAAGGTGCATATCTCTGAGACACAGTCACGTAGTGCAGGATGTTTGATTTCATAGCCGCTGCATTCCATCAGCCTGCATTTTCCTGCACCTGCCCATGTCTGCCACAGCCTCCCTCGATCAGACTACAGTAAAAGTTGCTGTACCCTTCCGACCCTTTTTCCCTATTTCAGCCATCTATGTTAAATCAGCAAAAGTGCTAAATATTGACCAAACAAACAAAAAAACACTTGTGCCAACTAAGTTTCCTGTGGCACACTTTTGAACCTCTCTCAAACAAAAACTAGAACACTACACGTGAGTTTGTTCCAAGTCTCACCTGTATTTGGGGTGGAATGTTGTACGTGGGTCTCAGTACTTGCTCCCTGGCCCATGCTCTTATTCTAACGCCCTCCAGTCCTGCCTGCCCCGGACGCCCCCTGTCACGAGGCCCACAGCAGGGAGGGCGAAGTGTAGCACCACAGCTTTAAGCTCCTCTCTTCTGTTCTATTCTCGTCTCCTCTCTTTTCTTCTTTTCTCTTCTCTCTTTTCTTCTCCTGCCCAGTACCTGAGACCTAACTAAAGTGTAACTGGAGCCCGTTTGGCTTGCTCTCCTGTGTTTGCTTCTCTATCTCTTTATCTTTCTCTCTCTCCCTCTCTCTCTCCCTTTCCTCCCTGTCCTGCTTTGACTGCGTTTTGCTGTTGCTTGTCTTTCTCAGTCAGTAGTTAGGTCCCTCCCTCTGACTTCGTAAATAAGGTACTCAGGCTGAGCTGAGGTATGCCAGCACTCTCGGATGCCTGTCATTCCCCCACAGCAGAGTTTTCAGGACTAAAGTTCACCAGAAGTGGGGGGGGGGGTTTGGAGAGGGGACTTTTAAGGAATGGACAAGCCCAATAACTTACATTTCAGTCTATACTGCAGGAGTCCCAAAGGACCCGAGTTGGAGGAACGTCACACCTATACTTCCCATAATCCAATACTCTCCTGGTGGACGAGGTAACCCGAGAACCATCTGAAAGACGAGACGAGCTAAGGTGGAACCCACAGCTAGCGGGAAGTGACATCACAGTGGTGTCTGATTACTCACACGGAGTAAATGACAGGTATGTGTGTGGGTGTGTGTAGGAGAGTGTGTGTGTGTGGGGGGCATATGTGCAAGGACAAAAAGACCCATTGATTCCATACACGCTGCATTAAGAGCACGGCTACACATCTTCAACCTGTGAAGAAATTGCCAATTCTCATAACTGGGTTATTCTGGCTGAACTCAACAAATATTTGGTATCTCAGAATTCAACTATTTCATGGCATTTATTCAGCCAATATGAAAAATACCAAGTCTTTCTGGTCTCGCTTATATAGATAAGGAGCTGCACTGTCTTGAAATTTAATGAGATTTTTCCTCTTTACGCAGAAATGCTTGGTCAGCCATTCTTAGGTGCCTGTATCTTTGCAATGGCAACACATGTGAGAAAAATGTGGGAATTCCAAAGCTGTATTTAGTCAGCTAGTAAGATGCACCCAACTGTCCCTACTCAACTTCAACCGATGCTCTAAAGGCTCGATCTCTGTCAGTACTGTAAGGCCACCAACATTTTTTGGCATGTATTAATTATGCCACACCCTACAAATGCACTTGGGAAGCTCAATTTTCAGTGCCCATCTGGAATCAAGAGCACCTTATGGTGTAAAAAAAAAAATCATAGCATGATCATGGATGGAGATCTTGGTTATAGTGACTACATTAAAGCTGTAAAAGTGACAGCATATACAGTAATAGATTAGCGTGCATTTACTACATTCATGGAAGGTTTCTTAGATCTACAGGAGTGCATCAGTGGTGAAAAGAGCCAAAACTAAACATGGTGAAATGTTTAGTTACTATGCAGCTAGCCGCTGGAACAAACTGCGCATCAGTATCACATCTGCACCAACTGGAGCTTTAAAAAAAATCTATGAAAAACCTTACTACTAAGTAGTATACTCACTAGAGGTCGACCGATATTGAATTTTACCGATACCGATAGGTAGGTTGGTCTGTACTTGCCGATAACCGATTAATTAACCGATAGTTTCTAAGGGGGAAAAAATAAGTAAATTCTTAATTGGAAGTGATTCATTGTCAGCACTGTTCAGTCTCAGATCAGGTGTCCAATAGCCATCAGGATCTGCTGTATGCAATATTGATAACATTTATGAGAATAAAAGGT
>JBBPDH010105716.1:0-20193 GCA_037974565.1 Clupeocharax schoutedeni | reverse complement strand
TTCATCATTCCTTATGTCTCCATCACCTCACTTCTCCTGCTTTAGTCCTGTCCGATATTTTGCTTGTAAAGCCTGAGGGGCCACAGTGCCTATTTTCTTTTGTTTTAATTTTGCTTTAATAAACTTCTCAAGATTATGGATTCCAGTCTGCCAGCCTGTTCCTTACTCAGAGGGAGCTCAGAATGTGGGCCTTACAGCCCGCATTCTGACATATATGTATATAAAGAGAGAGAGAGATAAAGAGAGAGGGAGAGAGAGAAAGATAGACAGATAGAAAGAAACACATGCCAAAACATTCAATGCCCCTTTGTTTCACGAGGCTGAACACACACACACTCACACTTCTTGGTTCCTCCACTGCGTAGTGGAAATTTGTGGTGTGCTCTTCTTGTTCTGTGGTGGAAGAAAAGATCACACCAATGTCCTTTTCTGCAGACCAGCAGCTTATCAGTCACGCTGTGACACATCCTGCTGTCTGACTGTTCTTTTAGATAAAACACATATACACAAACACATATATACACACACACACACTCAAACACTCAAACACTCTAACACATACACATACACACACACAAACACACTAGCACATACGCATACACACACACACACCCCACACACAAATACAGACACTTCTTTAAGTTGTGTGAGCATTGAGTATATACAGGCTGTGCAAAAAAGCATTTTCCCTCATTTACTGCTATATTCATTTATTCCTTTCATTTGTGCACATTTAATTGGTTTCATTTGAATCAAATAAACAAAGTTATTTATTTTCTCCACACCTCACCCTTTCAGCAGTGAGGCTTAAGGAATCACCAGTTTTCCAGTAGCACATCTCAGTCATTATAAAGTTATTATCTGAATATTCTTGAGGAGCCTGTTATTCACTAATGCCAGCACAGGCATTTGAAGCTGGTGTGTGGTCTGTGTGTGAGAGAGTGTGTGTAAGTGTGTGTGTGCTCTCAGAGCTGGGCTAATTTGTTACGAATGTTCCCAGAAGGCGTGAAGTAATCCTGCAGAGTTGTGCTCACTCTTCTGTTGGCCAGTGTGCAAGTTCTGGTGGATCGTAATTCATACAGAAGTGTCATTAGCACTAGGAAGGACGTCTGGCTGCTGCTGTTTCTTCCTGTTGTTTGTGTCATGTAAGCTGTGCTGTTCTCAGGGGCTCCTCAGAAGGTTCTCCAGATGGTTCAATAGTGCACATGCTTCACTCAGCAGCTTATTAAGACAAGTCTTCTGTAAAAAAAACTATTATAAAAAGCAATGATGTAAAATTATTTTTAAACAGATATATTTCTTCCACAATCACCACCACGTTTAGTTGTTCTCTGATGAAAAACACAAAAGGTTAAACCATCTCTATCTAAAGACTTCCAGACTACTGTCACATTGTTCTCTAACCTGAACAAAAATGACTGCTCACCTTTCATGCCATGTTGTGCTATAATTGTTGTTTTTGTAATTGTTTAGGTTTTTTGACATTCTGAAATTTCACCCACTCACCTGGCAATGCCTTACTGCTGAATATGAATGATACTGCATTACTACTAATAATGTACTGCATTACTGCTACACTGCATTGCTACTAAAACTAATACTGATACTGGCATTATTGATACTGGATTGCTACTGATAGTGTACTGCAATACTATTTACATTGCATTTCTACTGAAATTGCACTACACTATTACTGTTACTGCACTACTACTGACATTGTACAGCATTACATTTTTCATTTTTGTGTATGATGTTTTTACATTTTATCCCATTTCTGGAGAAGAAGCAATGTAAACAGCTGATACTTCCTTCATTACTATTACCCTTATTATACTTTACTACTGACACCTCAATATAACAGGTTTGAGTGTAAATTTAACAACATTTTTGAGTCATTTTTGTTGAAATGGCAACCATAGTTGCCATTTGCCACAACAAAGGAAACACAGAGAACCTAAAATGTTGCAGGGTGGGTAAAAGTGTGTAGTTGAAGGCTAGGAGTGGATTGAGGAGGCTTAGATTTTGGTTTGAGGTTGGTCGGAATTCTGATATGCATCTTTCGAGATAACGTGCACTATACTTTGTGTTACCTTTGAATTACGCATCTTCAAACTCATGGAGGCCTTCAGGAGAAGTTAACCAGTTGCTTTCCTATATATCAGGTCCCAGTATTAAATATATAGGGCAATACTGTTCTGCAGAGTGCTTTGAATAAGATGAATGGTGGGCTGGAAAATATTGTGGGTCCTCAAAACCAGACGAGAAGATTTAGAGCAGCAGCTATCTGTGTCACTGTTGCCGTTGCTGTAATAGGAAAACCCCTTAACCTCTTTTCTTTCTTTTTTGTATAATGATTGGGTCAAGCTAAACAGCCCGTAATGACCTTTGTTAAGATCGTAGTATGTGAACTTAGATCAATGTTAAGAAAACTTTCTGCACTGCAGAGATAAGGTTTTGGTTTGACAGAGGTGTGTAGAGGCTCCTAAACCCATCATCCACTTAATAAAATGCAAAAGTAGCTTCTCAAAAATACTTAAGTACTGAGTAATTCTACTAATAATGCACTGCATTACAACTGACACTGCATTACATTACTATAGATACTGCATCACATTACTACTGAGACTGTATTACTAATCATACTGTGCTTCATTACAATTTATACTTGAATCCCAGCTGTCAGTGTCACCACTGAGGTCCCTTTGAGCAAGGAACTGTCCTCTCCCTGTGTATCCCTCGTTGGTGGAAGCCCCCTGCTTCACCTCACTGGTGAATGGGTTAAATGCATAGAAAAAAATTCACATTGTTCACACTGTGTGCTGTGCTGTGGTGTGTTCACGTGTGATGATAAATTAAATAAAAGTAATCATATTCTTTTTGAATATCTAATAAATGCAAATTGACTTTAAGCTGAATTTGGCAGTGTTGGGCACGTACCTTTAAAAAAGTAATTAGTTATAGTTACTAGTTACTTCTCACAAATAGTAACTGAGTTAGTAACTCATTATAAAAGTAACAAATTATGAGGCAAAGTAACTTTTGCGTTACTTTAAAAAATCTAATTTAATACAGCTATAAATAAATATAAAACATTGTGCAGTAATCTACACTATTTTAATGTTGTCAAATTCAACATTTTTGCCTTTCACCTCAGCAAGGGAGGGAAAAGTAGTGCTTATACATCCAGATTGCAAAAGCTACCATTGAACTTGTTGGACTTGCCATCGTTGTGACTCCTGGATGTTGGTGTGTGTGTGACTGGCCGCGTGTGTGCTTGTGTGTGAACACCCGCACTACTCTACCTCAGATTGGCAAACAATGGAATTTTTACTCAATCTAAGCCAATCGTCACGTTCTCAGTTACACCACGTTTACAGACACACAAATCATCATCACTGTCCCGCCCGGCCCCGAACACACACAAACACACCAGAGAAAGAGAGGTGCTAGGGCTGAGAGAGACACTGCTCACATGAAAACCGCTTCAGTGTTCTCAGTTATAGTAACGCGCATTTTGTTGTCAGTAACGATAACGTGTTATAACGGGGGGAACAGTAATTCGTTTCATTACTTGTTACTGAAAAAAGTATCAGCGCTAGTAATGCCGATTATTGCTGTTATTTCCATCTCTGGAATTTGGACAGTACATAACTGCTGTTTAAGAGATTTCGTAAATCTCTAAGATTTCAGTAAATTTCACTCTGTAAATGTTTATCTCACTGGCGGAGGTATCAAAGCTCATTTTCTAGATTCTGTGAGCCGTTGCTGTTTAGCTTCATGAAAAGGATCAAAACAGCCAAATATCACCCCAAAAACAGGACCCTTGCACATCACAGGTTCTGAATTCGAGTGCAGTTGCTGCTGCAGTTTGTCGCTTCTGCACTGTGGATTCTCCACAACTTCCTGAGCGCAGTGTTCTCCTGGCAAAGAAAGAATGAAAAAAAAACAAGAAAAAAGAAATAAATGTAAAAGTAAACAAAGAACAAAGCAAGATGTCATTCTTTATTTAATCTCTTCAATATTTTAGCATTTAAAAACTACATCTCTTTCTCTTTCTCTCTCTCTCTGTTCTATTTCTGTTCTGTGTGTGTGTGCGGAAGTGTGTGTGTGTGTGTGTGTTTGTGTATTGTGGAGTGAGGGAGTCGTTGCGGCGGAGCTGCAAACAGAAGCTACAATTTCACTTCTGTAACAACCGATTTCCTCTTTCCCGCAGCCGCAAGATGCACACACAGCAGGTATCTCCAAACCACACCCCCCACCTTTCTCTCTCTCTCTCTCTCTCTCTCTCTCTCTCTCTCTCTCTCTCAATACAATTCACTTCAATCCATGGTGCTTTATTGGCATAACAAATGAGCTGCATTTGTATTGCCAAAGCCCTCTCTCTTTCTCTCCCTCGCTCTCCATTTCTCTCTCTGTCCCTTTCTCTACTTCTCTTGATATCTCTCTCCCTTTCCTTTTTCACACAATCTGTCAATCTATCTATATATATCCCAGGACTGCTAGTGGCACCTCTGAGGTACCCTTGAGCAAGGTACCATCCCCACACACTCCTCCCCGGGTGCTGTGTTCCCTGCTACTTCACTTGGTGTATGGGTTAAATCCAGAGAAAGAATTTCATGCTGTTCACACTGTGTGCTGTGGTGTGTTCACGTATGACAGAATGATTATTTTACACTCTACTTTACTACTAAATGAATAGACAGATAGCTATATTGACAGATATAGAGAAACATAAAGGGGAGAATGAGAGAGAGAGAAAGAGAGAGAGAGAGAGAGAGAGAGCGAGTGTGTGTAATAAATCAGTTTAGCCCAGATATGGTCATGGTTTTTAGTGCTGGTGCTACAAGACTCATGATGTTAACAAGTAATGGAAGTTTATGTACATTAATTAGCATCACATAAACTGGAGGTGTCTTAAGGTGTTTGATAACCTGTAATACACTCGTTTATGTGGTTTCTGACACTATACGTCTCCCTGACTTCCATTAACATGGACTGAAGTCTTTTTGAAGCACTACGAAATTATTTGAGGTAATTCATGGGCAAAAACAACCATAGAGAGTTTAATTTATAAAGGGTTATTTTTTAACAAGCAGCATTTCCTAGTTTCTAGTGACTGAGTTGAGGGCGATAGAGGCGAGAAAAACCTACCTAAACCTGGAGGAATCACAGAAGGAATGAAGACACAATGGGGACTCGATCTCCTGTTCTGGACATCTGATAGCAAGAGAGAACAGAAGAATATCACCTTGATGGCCATGGGTGAAAAAGGGGACTCCATTCAGCACAGAAACTGCTGGCAAAGATATGGCCTCAAATCAACTAACTGAGCTTGCTAGCAGCTTGCAAGCTAACTAGCAGCATACAACAATTGTACACACACTTAAAAAAAACAAACTGTGGGACATTTTTCTTTTAGTAACAGACCTGAGCTTTAGAGTCTTGAAGTCTGTTTCTGAGTCTGCTATGTCTTTGGCTCCACAAGACTCATGTGTTGCTCCACATTTGTCACTTTCTGGCTGCCGATTCAACCACAAAAATTTTAACGTTTGATACTCAGCTCCTAATTAACTGATAAAAAAGATGTTTAAAGCACAATAAACCTGGCATTAATGAAGGTTTTACCACTGGAACATGCCAAATTTCCAAACTGGCTTTTTGATGAGAAGCAGTGCAGAAAAACTGTGCAGGTGACACAAAAATAATCTTATTATAAAAATAATTTTAAAACAAACATATTGTGGTGAGCAGGAGGATCACGTGGGAGGCATGGGTGGTGTCCGTGGGTTTTGGCGGGCAGGCTGGGGTGAAACTAAGGGTGATGAGCTCCATCTGAGCTCGTCACCATGGAAACGGGCCGGTTTTTGTGGTGGTATTTTAGGGGAGGGCGGTGCTTAGCATAAGTAGTCGGTGTTGGGAGAGCTGTGGATTGTGTGAGTGTTAAATAAACACTAAAAACTAAAAATAAAAGTAACAGAAAATGGATTCCATGTCTCTGATGTCCCCTGACTCTACCGCTCGCCACAGTGGTGTCAGAAGTGGGATGACAGCGCTTCGAGAGCAGGCGGACATCAGGAGAGAGCTAGAGCGAGTGCGAGATGGTGATGGCGTGAGTGCGAGATGGCGAGGAGCGAGCCTCACCCCCACCTCAGGGCGCGGACAAGCAGAGCAAAGGGAGGCGAAGAGCCCACAGAAAATGGTCAAGTTACCCAAGTTTGGGGGGAAGGAGCCACTGGAACTATACCTGGCCCAGGTTCAGCTGGCGACAAAACACAAAGGCTGGCGACCGTCGGAGGCAGCCGTGCACCTGGTGATGGCTCTGGAGGGAGAAGCGCTCAATGTGCTAGTCGACAAGCCCCTGGAAGAATGCGGGGACCTCAAACAGCTGGTGGTGGCTCTCAAACAATGATTCAGCGAGCCAGCCAGAGAGGAGAAAGCCAGAGCCTACCCGAGCTTTCCAGCAGAAGCCCAAGAGAAACTGGCGCTGTATGCCTTCCTCCAAGTGCTTGTGCCCAGCACTCTACAGCAGCACGTACGTCTCCATTCTCCCACCACCCTGCTGCAAGCCCTCGAGGAGACGGAGCGTGCAGAAATCATCCTGAGCAGCCAGCCGAGAGCATCCACCCCTCGGAGAGTTGCAGCGAGCCGAGCCGAGCCGGAGAAAGCCCCAGAGCCACCCTCAGAACACTGCAGCATCGGTGAGAGACTCCCAGAGACAAGTCCACTGCGGTCAAGCGGGGCACATTGCCCGCTATTGCGATGAGCCACCGGTGGGAGAAAATGACAAAGAAGCCACCGGGAAACGGCGAGCGGGTGGAGCAAGGAGGGCTGCACCGTCTGGTTCAGCCAAGGTCCCTCTAAAGAAAGCCACACCGCATGAGGGATGGCTCGGGAACCCGGAGGGTCTCCGCGTCAAATGTACAGTCGAAGGAGTCCGCTGCAGAGCGCTGGTTGACACTGGCTCCACCATCACTATCGTCTGGCCAGGCGACAAAGCCGTGATGAAAGGGAGGCAGCTGCTGACACTCACCATTCAAGGGATCGAAGTGGAGCATGAGGCACGGCTGGCGGACGTAGTCGAGGAGTGTATTCTGGGCATGGACGCATTGGTCAAGCTGGGGGCCACGGTGGACGCGGGGGCGGGCTGACTGTACGTGGCCGCGGCGGAGGGTGGCACGTTAGAGCGAGAGGACAGCGAGAAAGGAGTTCAGGTGAGAGCAGGTCAAAGAGCTGAAAGAGAAAGACAGCAAGGGGCTGGACCCCACAGGCTCTCGCTGGACAAGCAACAGGCCGCCGAGGAAAAGGTCCGTGAGATGGAGGCGGCCGGGGTGATTGAGCCATTAGACAGACTGTGAGCGGCCCCAGCCGTGCTGGTGAGGAATAAAGACAGCAGCTGGAGGTTCCGCGTGGACTACCGGTGCCTGAACCAGGTAACTACTAAGGACTTCTACCCTTTGCCGCGGATAGATGAGACATTAGATGCAATGGGGGTGGTCAAGGTGGTTCATGTCGCTAGATCTCCGGAGTGAGTATTGGCAGGTCGAACTAGCCACTGAAGCCAAGCCTAAAACCGCATTCACTTATTATAGTTGCGCTCTGAGTAAGCCAGAGCGCAACTATTGTGTGACGCCGAAAGAACTGCTCGCGGTGGTGAAGAGCCTGTGAAATTTCAGGCCGTACGTAGACGGGCGACCGTTCGTGCTCCGAACCGACCACGCGTCCTTAACATGGCTACCTAGCTTTAAAAACCCAGAGCGGAGCGACGAATCGCGGGGGGTAGAAGCAGTCCAGCTGGACCAAGGAATAGATGAGGACAGTTTAAGGCACGTGCAGGAAAATTACCCTGTCTTTGGGCGAGTGCGGGGTTGGCTCGTGGAGGGGAGTCAACCAGCGTGGGAGGAAATCACAGCTGCCGAAACGGAGCTGAAGGCGTATCGCTCGCAGTGGGAGAGCCTAGCGTTTAAGCGGGGGCTTTGCTATAGGGGTTGGAAACATCCGGATGGCCGGCGAGTATGGTGGCAGTTGCTGGTGCCCTTTGGGGAGGTCCTGCGGGCAGTCCACAGTGCCACAGGGGCGGGTCACTTCGGGGTTGCACATGAAATTCTACTGGCCAGGGTGTCTGTGCGATTTGGAGGTCTGTGTCCTCTGCTGCGATGCGTGCACCACGAAAAAGGGGCCAAACAGGAGTGCGCATATGACCTGCGCAGTCAGGGCCGGGACTTTCAGGATGGATGTCGCATCTGGGTTTACTGCCCCACCCGGAAAAAGGGGGCAGAGTCCAAAATTAGACTCTCACTGGCGGGGACTGGGGTGCGTGTTGGGCCGAGTGGGTGAGGTGGTCTACAGGGTGCGGTTGGGTGGCCGTCGGAAAGCAATGGTGGTCCATAGGGACTGTTTGGCGCCCTACCACTCGAAGGTCAGCGGGGAAATGGACACTGGGGAAAAGGACACTGGGGAAACTGACATTGTGGCTGCCCCGGAGCTGCCGAGGGGTTCTTGGAGGGCACGGAGACAGCGCAGGCCTCCTGCTCGCCTTCAGGACTTTCATGTGGGTTTTCTTGGCGAGGGGTTGTGTGGCGAGCAGGAGGATCACGTGGGAGGCACGGGTGGTGTGCGTGGGTTTTGGCGGGCAGGCAGGGGTGAAACTAAGGGCGATGAGCTCAAATGGAAACGGGCGGGTTTTTGGGGTGGTATTTAAGGGGAGGGCAGTGCTTAGCACAAGTAGTCGGTGTTGGGAGAGCTCTGGAGTGTTGGAGAGAACTAAAAATAAAAGTAACAGAAAATGGATTCCATGTCTCTGATGTCCCCTGACTCTACCGCTCGTCACAATATGATAGCTTCCAATAAAAAAATACAGACTTAACCACTTGCCAGTTCCACTTGACATAGAAGGGTCTGTAAGGCAGAACTGAAGTTAACCATGTGTAGTACTTGTTCACGTTTTTCCACGATTCATTGTTAATACACCCACTGTTGTGTATTGAGATGTGTATCTGAGAAGTTATACTGCAAAAGATGAAAGAATGGAATTTACAAAAATTAACAAAAGAGAGATGGAGAGGGAGGGGGTATAACGTTGCCTATTAACAATACAACATTGTTACACAGATATTTACAGGCAACAAAAACATAACTAAACATAATGTGCATATCCCTAAAAAGTGAAATTATCTCATTTTGCTTTTCTTATTTTTGTTTTGTTTTCAGGATACACAGAAATCTCACAGTGCAACTATTGCTTACTCCTGAATTTTTTGCAGGGTTTTTTGAGTCATTTTAAACATTATTTCTCCAGTGTTTATGATGTATGATTTTTTATGATTTTTTGCAGTGCAGTGACCTGGGCTTCATGCTTTTAAAATATACTTTTTTCTGTTTTGACAGAATTTACCAGCATAGAATAAAAAATACATTGTTTTCCCTGTATCCCATCCCAGTGTCACCAACAATGAAGGACTTCAAGGTCTCGATAAGGCGCACTGACGCTGCAGAAAGGTGTGACCTGAGAGGACCTTACTTGCTACGGACGGACTTTGACAGCCTCCTTCTAAAGGATCCAAAGACAGGAGAGGTGCTCTACACCTGGCCATATCGATACCTTCGGAGATTCGGACGGGACAAGGTAGGGCTTCTCTGTTTCATAAAGCCTGAACTGAAACAGTCAACTGTTTTTGCACACACTACGTTTTTCTACATTCACTTATGTGTGTCTTTGAGTGTATTTGAGTTCACTTAATATTTAGTAAAAATACACTCAACTAAATGTATGTATTTTGTATGTCCTATAGTTAAGTGTCTATAAAAATGGATGAAAGGACAATGCATAACTAAAGTGATCTCCAAAATGTGTGTGGTATCAAGCTAACTGGTGGGGCATTAGCGTACATTATTTTTTAGCTCCAGTACTAAATTAAATTATGATATTTAAGGCAAGGCTGAAATCGCCGTTTCCATTCATAAAATGAATCACTTTGACAATCTCAAAAATCTTCAAATCAGTTTTTTGTCTTCAACCAGACGACATTCTCCTTTGAGGCTGGGAGAAGATGCGACTCAGGAGAGGGCAGCTTTGAGTTTGACACGAAGCAAGGCAATGGCATCTTCCAGTATGTGGAGTCTGCCATAAACCAGCAGAGGGCAGGGCTTTCACAACATCAGGGATCTTATGGTACCCTTGATACTGTTCCCCAGGTCTCCAAACCCATGCCCCCCACAGAGCTTTACAGCACGGTGACCGAAGGGGGGATGAAGGACGTTCCCAAGCAGACTTCACCCTATCGCTCCAGACTGGAAACACCAACAGATAAGCATTTGACTGGGGTCAAGAGTTTGAACCTCGATGTTAGACCTGCACCTCGAAAGAACCAGGTCAAAAACTTCCGAAGCTGCCCTTTGACCAACACAGAGGACGAGACCTACTCCCGGGTCACTGTCCCAGTTCCTGGCAGAGATGTCTCAGGCAACCAAGAAGAGCAAAGTCAAAAACAGAGTCCCCGCTCCTCTTCTGAAGACCCTGAGTATTCACTTCCGTTTGACAACATCTCTAAGAACATCATGGTGGACATCTTGGCGGCATCGCACTCCCTGCCAAGCATTGTGGAACCGTGTTCGGATGGCAGAAAGCGAGGGAGCCAGGATAGCACAGAGCCCCTTTACGACAGCATAGATGAATCCGCCATCACGTCAACCTTCTCGCGTCGACATAAGAGACATCCAGGATTGTACCGAGCAATGGAGCACATTTACGATGAGCCTGAGGGCTTCGCCATAGAACCTGGCGCCCCCACATCAGTCTACGATGATCCTGCTGAGGTTAAAGGCAATGCTTGGCAGTTGATGGGCTCTCTGAGTGACCCGAGTGGGCACGAGTACCCGTATAACGCACAGGTAGATGACTATGCCGTTCCTAAGCCTCCCAGGAGGGCTTTAATGGTGGAGCAGGAGCGAGGGGATAGTCAGGAGGATGACTGTTCACCATACGATAATGTGCTACTGAAAATGAAAAGTAATGCTATAGTTGAGTAACTTGACCTCACTTATTCGGTTTATGGACTTCTTTGTGCCCAGTGTGAGGAGCACTTTATGGTTACATGCATGTATAAATAAACCCGTTCTGTATTGACACTGTTAATGCTGTCAGCAACATGCAAGATGTGATAGTGTACATAAGGTCTCAATCAACTGCTCCTGTTTTTCTTTCCACTGTAACCAAAGCGCACACTCACTTTTTCCACTGCGAGTAAAATGAAGTGATGCAACAATGCTATCTGATGCAGTGACACACCACAGGTACATGGCTGCAACCACCATGACCTTCTGCAAAATTTCATCTGCCGGAAAATTGGATTGTAATTTGGTTTAAGGCGAAATCCACAGCTTTAATAGCCACTCTCTCTGCTGATTTCAGGCTTATTGTGATGGGAGCTCACAGGTAATTAAAGCCGCTCCGTTCTTCTCTTCACCAAATGGCTGATTTCCACCACTCAGTCTCTTTATCAAGACCATAAGGGAGTTCCGCACTGTGTGGTGTAGTATTCAGGATATATATCGCTTGTCCTTGAATAGTAGTAATAATAATGCATATAATGGAGACAGTCACTGAATGCCAAACTGGGCATTCAACCTGCCTGCAGATATAGTTCACTGAATGTGCATTTGAACAAAAAAAAAATATTATTATTATTCATCTAAATACTGTATTTTGATGTGATCATACTTGTGACTTTTTGGAGGGATTTCCACCCAACCTAGTTTAGTCCATCCACAGGCCAAATAAGTCTAAAAGGAAAGGATTAAATGCCAGTGCACTTATGTAAGCTACAGTATAGTGCAAACATCTTGATCCACCATTCATTTCCTCATATTTTGTTCTACAGATCCAGACTTTCTTGTATTTTCAATGTTGTTTTGAGAAACAGTTCTCCAGACTTTCTGAAGGACATTCAAAGACTCCGACCAGTTTCAATGGAATAGCATTAAGGCACACCATGACCTACGTATGAATCATTCAGGCATAACAAAGCTTAAGGCCTGAACTAACTTAGCTAACTTAAGGCCTGAACCAGCGAAGAAACGGGTGCAGATTATTCCAAATGATCAGGCGGTGATCAGCATAATGGTGGTGGTGAATACTGAGTAGTTGAAACATCTTTATCTAGGCACTTATCTAGTATCTTCAGGCACTTTGCAGCCTGTCACAGTAAAACATTTGTTCCCATTTATTGAATTTAATCTACTCAATATGCCACCGATAAGATCGTTTAACAGACAGAAAATATATTTTTTTGAACCTTCAAGATGATTCAAAGCAAAATATGAATAATTAAGGGGTGGCCCCAGAGCTTTGAACAGTACTTTCCTTCAGTGGAATGATCTTTTGCTGCAATGGGTCCATTCATCATTAAATGTTCACACATTGTAAAAAGGCATGCGATTCCATAAAGGCTGTGATTAAATATTTACACAATTAAACAAAAGAAAAAACACTTTAGTAACTTGGCTATCTGTGGGTCTACATTTCACTTCTTCATTTCAGATTTCTGCAGAACCTATTCATCACTGTAGAGCCTTGCACAGAGCATCAGTTACAGATCACATACTGAATGATTCATAATAATTAATGAATATTTCATTGTATATGCTTAATAATTTATAGTGGATTCACAATTATTAGCACATCCGTGCCTCCTCCGCCACAACCGCAGCAGTCACTGAACTACTGAGCTGGGGATTCCCTGTCATGCCCACCCTGTCCATGTGTAGGGTTTTTGTTGTTTGGTGTGTTGCCTGCTAAGCACCTGTTTCAGGTTCACCTTGATGACCCAGTTAAGCTTTCTATTGTGTCTCCAGGTGTCTCCTCTTGTTCTGTGTTCAGCTATAAAACCCCAGTCGATCCATCAATCTGATGTGCGGTCACCCGGCTTGGTTCTCTCTTAGAACCTTCATACCCAACTCCTTCATGCTTCTTCATGTTACTGTCTCATGTTTGTCCTTGAACTGGCTCTGTGGACTGAGGATGAACCCCAGTCTTCTTGGTAGTAAGAGGTTCTCCTCATTGATATATGCCAGTAGACTTCTATCTGGCTATCTTTGTTTTCCTTAGCATTGGCCTCAGGTTGGAACTACTCATTGTGGCTTCTGCATGTTGCAGAGCTCCAGCACCTTGTACTCCTCGTGGCTCAGGGAGAGCTGCATTACTTGCATCAGGACCGCTTGCATTTCAGTTTAACCAAGCTCCTTGTTTTCAGTTGACCATTTACATGGCTTGTGAGATTAAAGCACTTTGTGTTTTTGTTAACTCCTGCATCGTTGTCCTCGTTCCCTGTGAAACGTCATGTCAGCACCGTATGTAAAGATTAGTAAACAGGGTTAGAAAAAATCTAACATCTTTTGGCAAAGCAGCTTTATCTCAAGCTGAAAAAACGAGAAAAATCCAACCTTTCTTTGAAATTAATGTATTTCGAGGAAAACAAATCCCTCATCAAGAAATAATTACTTTCAACAAAAACACATGTGGCAAAATTATCTGTACCCCTGGAAGTGATAGTGATCACAATTTAACAGAAGCCTGTTTCCCACTTAAATAATAATTTTCTGAACTGATTGTACTGTGTAAAAACTTTCCAGCTGTAATCAGTGACTTCCTGGTTAACTGCGGTACAAGCATTAGGTAATACAGAGGGCAAATTCCATTAATCATCCATCAACATGGCAAATACAAGAGAACACACAAACCAAATTAGAGGAAAGTGTAGGAATGGTAATAAAAAATAGCTACTTGCATGAATGCCCCTTTCTACAATTAGGTACAGGGTACATGGCATCACTGAGTAATACCAGCATTTTAAGTAAAAATCTGACTGCCTCTGTATGGAAACTAAAACTGCGACAGCACTGGATCTTCCCGCAGTACAGTGTCCAAATTAACACAAAAATGGTTAGCTGACCACAGAATCAAGCTACTGCCATTGCCTTCTCAGTCCCCTGACCTGAGACCAATGAAAACCTGTGGAGTTAGCTGAAGAGGAGAGCGTAAGAGAGGGCTGAGGACCCTGGATGATCTGGAGAGAAGGTCTCAGATGCCCTGCTCTGTCTTATAAAATTCTACAAGAGAAGACTCAGTGCTGTTTTGTTGGCAGGTTGTACAAACTATTAAATGCAGGGATGCCAATAATTGTGCCACATGTGTTTTTGTTGAAAATAATTATTTCTTGATGAGGGATTTGTTTTTCTCTGAATATATTAATTTCAACATGAGGTGAAGCTACTTCACAAAAAGATGCATGTTTTCTAACCCTGTACAGGGTTTTGGCAGAAAATCACATTTAAACAGTCCTTTCAAATGTGATCAACCAGTCAAGACATGTTTGGTGGCTTTAGCACTGCAGCTATAAAGCCTCCAACCCAAAGTTCTCTCCACCCAAAGTTTACCGGAAGCTTGAAAGTTATTACAGTCCCTTTTCTGTGTGACATATTGCTGAGCTTTATGTGTTTTACAGTATCCCTTATCCACATAAAAAGCGAAGGTAAACATGAAAATATTACAAACTGCATAATCAATTCATCCTGCAGGATGATAAATAATGTAACTTTATTTTGGCTCTGAAGAACATGAATCAGCTTTCTCTACACAGTATGGAGCTCAGTCTGTGTGTGTATGTGTGTGTGTGTGTGTGTGTGTGTGTGTGTGTGTGCATGTGTGTGACACCACACTGCTGTTTAAACAGTAGTTTAGGTTGAAATTGAGGTGGTTCAGATGTCCTGGGATCTTCTCCCGCTGGGCTCAACCTCTGTGGCCTACTTTTATCTCCCCAATGCCAGTTATGGGCCACCAGGGGGCACTGTTCCCCCTCCGTAGAATCCCCGCAAAATGAGAGACCGAGAGCATGAGCATGAGCCACTTGGACAGAAAACATATTTAACTACACAAATTCACATTGTTTCCATGACCATCATATAAACTTGCCCATCGCGTATTTGCAGAAGTTTGCATATTCACTAGAACAGCACGATACAGACAAAATATCAGTATCATGATTTTACTACTACATAATACCATTCATTTAAATAACAGTAAATACTGACTAATATATAGTAGAAACTAATTCATATTGGATGCTGAATAATTCATAGTTCCTAATTTCAAGCTGATACTGATAAACAATGATAACAATAACAATTATTATAATTATTATAATAATAATGACAACAACAACAATAATAATAACAGTAACAACAACAACAAAACAACAACAATAATAACTATTATTATTATTATTATTATTATTATTGCTGTTGTTGTTGTTATTGTTGTTATTGTTATGATTAATCTACATCAGTAATATGTTTTTGTTTTTTTTTACCAAAACCACAAAAGGCCTCATAGCTGCATATTGTTTATAAACATTAGGACTGCACAGTGTATCATCTGCTAATCATGTCTGCAATATCCGCAATAATGGTATTGCAAAAGGCTGAAGTATGGAAATGAGCCAATCACAGACAGAGATCCAGGCAAGTTACTGGGTTTTTTGATTAATCAAGGTAATCATATGATCTAATAAAAGTCCAGTTTTAACCAGCAAAGGTGTTGGTGCTTTAGTGCATGAATGAGGGGGCTAAACTTCTGTAGCCTGAATAAGGAGATATATTTAAATAGGCAATATATTGTGCAGCCCTAATATACAAAAGCAATATGAAACTATTTAATTTGTTTAGGCCTCACACGCTTCATGTATGAAAATGATTTAAATAATTATGTCCCAAAGGTGACACTTTGGGTCAAAATCAATTTTGAACTTCCACTTTCAGTTATCATACTTCACTATTTAGCAGATGCGATGATCTGATGATGCATATTGTTGCACTGCACATTCCTGTGTACTGAAATGGCAATAAAGATATTCTATTGGACTTTCCACTATTTGTTAGTGACATTATCTTCATAGATCTGTTTGAATCTGTTCTAATTAATCCCCAGTCATCCTGTGTACCTAGTTCTAAACATATCAAGTAGATTAGAAGATATCCAGAGTTAAAGAAGTTCAGTCCACTCTTTCTGGATCTAACCTCCTTTTGCCATTTCTGTACCATTTGGCTTCAGGAGATGGCTGTTGTCTTTTTATCATCTATTGTTTTGACTCAGATTTCTGTTCTTTGACTGAGAACAGGGATGTGTGCAGAAGTTACTGTCCTTGTTTCTTGACTGTGTTTCAGCATTAAAAAGGTTGAAAAAACAAAAAGTGCTTCTTTAAGACTATTAGTCACCATTGATTGCTTGGCTTTCCTGATTTGGACTGAACTTCTGAGGCCAACCTTTGAACATCTTGAATTCCGGCTCTTGGGAAGCCCTCCAGGATGACATAATCTCATACTAATGCCTCTAATGGCTTCAATCAGAAAGTGAATTTGCAGCAGGTGGTGGACAGCTGCTTTGCATTAAGGTGCGTACGAAACTAATTCAAATGTATTTCCTTGAAATCCTTTGATGTTCCTCTTTTTGTGTCTTCTCTGAGCTTCAGTCGTGGCTGTTTATGGACTCGCTTCTACTGTGATGTGGGAGGTTTACTAAATGACGTCTCTCTGCTGAAAGATGCAAGGCTTCAGTAATGCACCCTGCTAAATCAGGGGCAAAATATAAATGAAAACAAATGAATAGTTGAGTGACTTGCTTAAACTCGGAGGGTCTATATGTGGGTCCACACTGAAGTTCTTTTTCATCACTGCAGAACTTTTTTACAGAACATCACCTACAGATGTAGCAGCTGAATGTTCCATAGTAGATACTGAATAGTTCATGCTAATTAATGAAAGAGTAACAGTAGATACTAAGTAGTTCACAGTGGACACTGATAAATAAATAGTAGACATTGATTATTTCATAGTGAATATGAAATAATTCATAGTGAACACTGAATGATTAATTGTAGATACTGAATGATTCATAGTGACTACTGAAAAAGTCATTTTGAATACTGAATAATTCATAGTAGTTAGTTAATCATTCACAGTAAATAGGGAATAAATATTAAGTATCTTACTGTGTCATGATCCAGGTGGCTAAATAAGTTTGTGCTAATTGCAGTGAATTTGCTTGTCGTTTAATAAAACATGTCCACCAGTTTTGCTGCCCTTAAATTCACTCACCCTGATGTTGAACACACACCAGGGCAAAAACACACTTACACACAACACTTTCTGAAAAACCAGTCTGAAAGACACAGCATACAAAGAGAATAGATAAATCTTAAAAAAAAAACAACAGAATCTTCTGCAGCTCACATGGCCTTTCTCTGGCTTCACGACCTTTCTCAGTTAACAGACGGAAAGAAGAGCGAAATGTCTCATCATAATTAGCTGTGATTACATATTTAGCGCATGTTGTGCTGTTAAAGAAAGGTTTGCGCCTTTTAACGTTGATGCTTCCACTTAGACACGATTGTGTCGGATCAATAAATACACGTAGATTTGTGGCGCTCGATGTCTTATAGTGGTTAATTGGTTCCAGTGGATCCAATTTAGTAGCGGGGCATCTTAATGAAAGGCAAGAATCTAATGGAATAGATAGTTCAGCAGCTGCTTCGTAGCCCGAGAGGAGCTTCACCATTAAAATTCAGCTTTTCTAAATTGATTAGTCCAATAACAGCACCTAAAGACTCCTTTATATTCAAACAGGGCTCCTCACGAACCCGACGGCATTTATTGATCCCCCTTTTTTACTTTTCTCAGAGAGAGAGAGGAAGAGAGAGAGGAAAGTGAGACAGACGGGGGAGAGAGTGAGAGAGAGAAAGAGAAGAGAGGGAGAGAGAGGGAGAACGAGAGATGGAGAGAGAGAGAGAGAGAGAGAGAGAGAGGAAAGTGAGACAGAGAGGGGGAGAGAGTGAGAGAGAGAAAGAGAAGAGAGAGAGAGAGGGAGAGAGGGAGAAGGAGAGAGGGAGAGAGAGAGAGAGAGAGGAAAGTGAGACAGAGAGGGAGAGAGAGAGAGAGAAAGAGAAGGGAGAGGGAAAAAGAAAGGGAAAAATTGTATTTTGCATCACTGTCTTGCTGTTCTTTGATATTTCAATCTGCCTCCTGATGGCTGAAGTGGTTTCAGTGAAAGAGAAGTTCTGTGTTTTTGAGCTCCATCAGAAATGCCTGGAGAACAAATGACAGCGTAATTTATGCTTTTAAAACCGTTTCACCATGGCACACTCTACACCTCAAGAGCAATACTCCACGACAGGGTTTCTGAACGAGTATGAATAACAAAAAATGGATGAATATTTTATAAAAAAGAAACCCCTGAAAACCGAATGAACCTTAACCATTCTGGTGTCAAATCTGTGTCATCTTCACACTTACACACTCGCACATTTTATTTACAGCATGAATATATGACTGTATTTGGTATTGTATTACTGCTATGGATATAACTGGTAGGTGTTGTAAGCAGAGGCGATCCTAGGGTCTGTTACGGCTGTGGGCCGTTAGAGGTCGCTGTTTCTATTTAAGTTATGCCTTGTTTTGTTTCCATGTCTTTTCTCTGGGTCTGTGTTGGGATTTGTGAGGGCTTTTATTTTGAAGTTGTTCATGTTTGTGTTTTGTTTCACGTTTGCACCTGTCCTGAGTTTCTGTTGAGTGATTACGTTTTCTGATTGGGTTTTGTCCTAGGCATGGGGGGTATTTAAGTCTGCTTTATGTTTGTTTTGTCATGGGTTCTTCGCCTGATTTTCAAGCCATCCTGTTTTTATTTTGCCTGAGTTTGCCTCAATAAACTTCACAGCAAGCATGGAGTTCTGGTGTTCCAGGTGGTCTGGGATTCCAGGTAGTTCAGGGACAGAGCCTCGTGGCTCAGAACCTGACAGAAGAACCCATCAACACTTCAAACCTAAAAGTGTGGAGGACAGCCGTCGGTGGAACGAAGCCCTGAACGCCTGGGCAAAGGGGTGTCTCGGTGCCGCCTTGTACGAAGAGGGTGACAGCCAATTTGAGTTCCAGGAGTTCCAGGAGGATGAGCCGGCCAGGTCATGTGAGGGCTCTGACGACGAGAGCTCTCTGTTTCGGAGCAGCCGGCTTCCCGGGGAGCTCACCTGGGAGGAGCTTTATCCGGAGGACAAAGAACCTTTGGAACTCATTCCCCTTTCCCTTCCAAGGTCAAGGCGGAGGCGTAAGAAACGTGGCGCTTCCGCAGCCCCCTCCACACTACAAACAAAAGCAGCCGTCAAGCCGCGCGTGCACGAACCGGCCGAGGACCTGGAGCTGCCTTTGCAGCATGTGGCCGGTGCAGTGCGCTCATCGGAAGACACAGCAGGCTCAACACTCTCTCCCCAACAACAGCTGGGGCTCCTCGCGGATGCTCTTTGTGAGCTCAAGAGGGATTCCCCGGACACGAGCACTCCGGAGGGGTCCTCCGACAATCTTCAGCGGCAGACCTGCAAAAAACAGCTCGAGCAGCTCACTCTCCACTCCGGTGAGCTCGGCAAACAACATCCAGCCTCCACAGTTCCTGCTGAGCAAGTCCCCCAGCCAGAATCACACTTAAAGAGCCCCTGGGTTAGTATCCACGCTACTGTTAGCCATCCAGCTAGCGGGCTAGGTAAGACAATAGGGAAAAGCAATGCAGTCTCAGAGAGTGACACAGCCCTAGATGTTAAGAAAGAGGTAGACGCCCCTAAGTCAGTGAGAGCTGAGTGTGAGAGTACTGTGCGGAGTGCTGAGGAGTGTAAGATTGCTGGGGACGAGTGGGTTGTGTGTTTGACTGAGACTTCGAGTGTGATCGTAGTGGAGAAGAACGCGAGTGTAACAGATGGTGTGCGCGAGGCTGAGTGTGTGACTGGGCACGAGGCTGAGTGTGAGTATGAGGTTGCTGTGACTGCGTGGATAACTGCTGTGACGGCCTGTGTGACAGCTGTGATCGTGTGTGTGGCTGAGGTGTCTGAATGTGTGGCTGAGGTGTCTGACTGTGTGGCTGTTGGTTTGAGCGCAGCCCCTTCAGTGAGTGCAGCCCCTTCAGTGAGTGCAGCCCCATCAGTGAGTGCAGCGCAACCTAGTATAGACCCCGTCCCTGTCCGCCCTGCCCCTACGCACCCCTTTCCTATTGCTCTAGGCCCCCTTGGATTCAGTCTTGGCCTCCCAGAGGCCCCAGTCTGTCCTGTTTCCCCTGCTTTAGCCTGTTTGGTGGGGTTTTTGGGAGGTCTAGTCGAGGCTGTCAGAGAG
>JBBPDH010104790.1:0-20222 GCA_037974565.1 Clupeocharax schoutedeni | reverse complement strand
TCAGAAAAAATGAAATTGAATTATGAGAATACAAATTATGAAGAAGTTACAAATGCAGTTATATTCAAATATATATAATACAGTTACAAACCTGCAGTTATCAAGAGAGAAGAGGTATTTGGAATCAGAAAGTATTGCACATAGGTAACAGGTATTGCACATTAAGATAAATTGCACAGTGTTAAGTATATTGCACATACTGAAAATATATATTGCACGTATATTAACTTTTAACTTTTACGGAGGGTTAAAGTTTAACGAGCTTCAGTACATCATGCTGTTAAGTTGCAATCTGTTTTACTTCACACTTCTGCACTTTCAATGACTGTACGTGAGCATCATCAGGCCAAGTGCTCTTTCCCTTAGTGTTTGTGCTGCTCTGTTTCCACTAGAGGGAGCCATTGCTTGTCTTATGTCTTAGACTTGTCTTTTAATCTAATATTGTCTTTCTGTGTCTCTCCTCTGTCTGTCTGCCTGCCTTGGTCTTTCTCTTTTCTGCAGAGTTACTTGTTCCTGCTGTCATCAGATTATGAAAGATCAGAATGGAGGGAGAGCATTCAGAAGCTCCAGAGGAAAGGTCAGAGTACATTCACACATACATACTCACATCTTTGCATTTATCCCATTAAAGTTGAAACAGGGTCTATTAGACCCTAGACCTAGACCCATCATCCAGTAACTTAATTGAGTTTTTCGATAACTGATATGAAACTTTTAGGTAAGATTAGTTATGAGAGTTGACATGGGTCATGAGTTTAAAGGGCTGAACTGGGAACTGCTCGATGTACTGTGTGTATGTGTTGAATGCTACAGATTCTGCAGGTTGATGGTAATGTTGCATTTTTTCATTACAGATCTGCAGTCGTGTGTGCTGAGTTCACTAGAGCTTCAGGTCCTCACCAGCTCCTGCTTTAAACTGCGTACTGTCCACAATATCCCCGTCACCAGTAACAAAGATGGTAAAGCGCTTGTACACACACACACACACACACACACACACACACACACACACACACACACACACATTTTTGCCTGTCTCTGGGATGGATCTTTTGGAAATCTTGTCTGCTCAGACACTTCTTGCTGTATAGTTGCTGACTGTTGCACCTTAAATGTCAGTATCTTCATGTTCTACCAAAAAATGCTTCAGAATCCAACCACAGTTCTGCTCTTACTCCTGCAACTCCTCTACAGAACTGGGCTTCAAAAATACACCCCCTCTCACTCGCTCTCTCTTTCTCTCGCGCCGTCTGTATCTCTCTCTCTCTCTCTCTCTCTCTCTTTCGAACCCCTCTCTCGACCTCTCTGTTTATCTATCTTTGATTCTCTCTCTCTCTTTCTCCCTATTTCTCTTTCTCTCTCTCTCTCTCTTTCTCTTTCTCTGTCTATTTCTTTCTCTCTCTCCCTTTCTCTCTCTCCTTTTCTCCCTCCCTCCCTCCCTCCCTCCAAGGAATCTAGGTTACAATCTGGTTCCAATCCGGTGATAACCTATGCCATGTTTTGCTCTCTTTTCCTCTCTCAGTGCCCGGTAAGTGAGGTGGGGGCTGACGTTTGGACCCTCTCTCGTTTATTTTTGTGGTGGGCCTGTTTGAATTTGGGTGACATTAAAGCCATCTGTTGATCCCAAGGAGAGATTTACTGAGCCAAGTTTAGCAGGGCAGAGAGGGTGAGGACCTGCAGGACAGTGCTGTTTTAGCCCTGGAGTGAAAAGAAGTACACAAAGAACCCACGCTCCAGGCTTGGCCTAAATAATTTGAATATTAATTAATTTATCTGTTTTCATAATTAGGATTCTGATAGTTCAGCGTTGACTCTTTAAACCCCTGCAGAATTCTCCAGCACTTTTCCTGACCTTTTGTTTCAATTAAAGATATGTTTTTCAAATGCGATTTCGTACATTTCCATATAAGTGACCAGAATAGATAATGTTAGCTTAATGCTAATAGTCACAAGTCCCTTCCTCCCTTTCCCTTTTTTTAGATAACTGATATTCAAACATTAAAAAATGTTAAGATATTTAAATGGCAAATTATGTTATTAACACAGCCAAAAAGGTTTTGGGTTTGAATCTAATTGTTGCATTCAAACACTGATATTTAACAATTCATTCACTTGTTTAGACGCTACAGAGACAAGAGCAGAAACAGCAGCACAGCTATTTAACTAAATCTCTGTTAATTTAGTATAAAACATGTAAAATCATACCAAGTCACTTGACTACCTAAGTGTCTGCACCAGTGATGTTATTTATAAAGATGAAGTTCATTTTCATTTCCGGCCTAAATTGAGCTTTATTTTCAGTCCTGCCTTGAATAGTGCATCATTATGTTCAGACTTCTGCACCTTATAAGCTGCAACAGAAAAAAAATGATGGTAATGAACGTGGAACACTACTTAAGTGATGGATGAGAAACTCTTCAGCCAATAGAGCAGCTGAAGCGACACTGAATACGTGACTAAGCAAAGATCAATTCATGTCTAAAACTTGTGTATTGTCACTCCTGTCTAGGTCCAGTCAGACTCGTGCCTCCATGTCTGAATATTAACTCATTGGTATAACGTAAAAATAATTGTATACGTGTGTAAAATCATCAGAAACTGGAATATTTTCATTGATTTACTTTACTTTATTATAAAATTACTTAAAAACAAGCAACTACAGCGGTTTGAAATGGATGCGTATTCAAATTGCATCTCATGCTGTTCCTTATTCTACACATCATAATGCAGATGCACTATGTATGTGATGAGTTTAACTTCGGCAATAAGCATCTAGATGTTACCCAGTAGAAAGTTATCATGATTTTCATATTTTTGTTCCTCATGTGTGAAACTCACATTGTACAAAAGTTCCTCATTGCAAACGATTGTACCACAACACCACTTTTCCCATCACGTCTTGGCCTCTTTTTTTTAGTGTCATTGTGGGCATCATTCAAAGTTTTCTCTGTGTAACCAGCGTTCCATTCTGCCTCATCAGATCTCCGTGCTGGTGCTGTAATGCAAAATTGAATCTGATTATTCTCTAATTATCTTCAATTGATTAACTTCAGTTTTGTTGTACAGACTATAAAAAAATCAGTAGTGTGTTCTAGTTTACTTCAGCTCAAACTGAGAGGCTAAATGAGCCGTTCTCTTTTGTTTGTGGACAGCTGGAGGTAAACAATCTGATGACTGCATTTTTTCTAGCCATTTATTTCATGTCCTGTGTGAACAAACATCTGCACTTAAGTAAGTTATATAATATTTATTAGACATGAGGAGCCCTTGGATTCTTACAGACTTTGAATGGTCATGTAGCAGAATAGACATGTCCGTTTGTGTTTATGTAACTGTGGCTCAGAAAGTCCGTTTTTTGTGCATTTTTTTAATGTAACACTACTACTGGCATATTTTTACATTACCTCTTTATGTGCAGTAGTATAACCGACCAAAACTCAGCCCTTGCATAATACACAGTACAAAATTAGGGGAATATCCAAAACTCACTCAGTCCATTCACACAGTCGCGAGTGGTACTCACTTACCCAGTATGTTTTTATGTAGTTGTTTTTATGCAGTTAGCAGTCACTGACTCATGTAGTAAATATAATTTTGTGACATTGAATATTGATTTACATTTTTAAAAATGTTTTCATTATATATTTTAAATAAATCTGACCAGGAGCTGCACAAAACAAAATTTCAATAAAAATTTTTTTTCCTGTTAGAATTGCTTTCCAATAGGTAAAACAGTCAAATGCGATTTTCTGCTTTGGGTATTAGTGAGTTTTGGAAATTTGCTTTTCAATTAGTCTTTAGGGTTGAGCAACACTAGTCTCCTGCCAGACCCCCACTGTAACCTAGAATGTACTTTTCCTTTTGCCATTTATTTTATTGGATTTTTGGGTTTTTTTTTAATTCATTTGCAACCAGAGCCGACTTTTTTTTTTATATATGTCATGTACAATGGTTTATAAGGGTCATTCTTATAATGGTTTATTATGTCATTCTTTAGTTCCAGCTGAAATTTTACCAAATCCAATTTTCTGTTTCTGTATAAAGTTACCATTAAAACATCAGAGGGGGTTCACAATCCAGCCAGCTCAGTGTAGAGAGCTCACATTATACCCAAAGCCTATTTTTATATCTGCTAACTATAATATTTATCCTGACACATTTAAACTCCTTAAGGGCTCAGGTTTTGAGAGTATTGCAGCATTGTGATTCTTGCGTGATATATTTGGCATTTAAGTCTTTCATCAGTCTTTAAAGCCTTTTTCGGCTGCTGCGAACATGAGCATTTAAGAAGATGGTCAAATAAAGACCAGCTGTTGGAAGAATGCAGCCCCCCTGACCCCCCGTCACTCCAAAACTGCTTCAGTTAGACTAAGAGGATAGGGTCATAGTGGGAGTCCAGCATTATATAGGCTGTGTGCCTGCCTCACTTCGGAAAAGGTTCACTGTCGGAGAGAAAACCTACAGTGCATACTGGTGCCAGGCTAAAACACTCAAAATGATGTTTTGAGATGAAAGTGTTTAGGACAGGACACTCTTCATCTGTTCTATTTAAAGGCCTGAATGCTTTGTGTCCTCATTAAGGGAAATACTGTAGCAGTCTTAGTTGGCACAGATGTAGTTTTGGGCCTTCAGCATCTGGGCTTGTATGATATAAATTGCATTAAGCTTTATTGCCTGGAGGAAGAGTCATGGAGTCAGTTCAAGCTAGTTCATGTTGTGAAGGGTGACTTCAGTACTTAAAATTCTAGAGGCGTTATTGTAATTCTGGTACACTTTTAAATAGATAGTTAAATAATGTATTACAGTTATGTTTAATTACATCATGACTGCAGATCTTTCTGTACAAAAAGGGTTCAATTGGGCCGAGACATACTGGAGTTCTGGCACCTTTGTTTTTCGTGAATGCCAAGCAGAAGTGAGTGCCAGTGCTGTAATTGGATGGAAATATAAATAGTTTCCAGCACAATCTGGATTTGTGAAATCTATTGAACTACTGGATGCAGTAAGCCCTAGAAATATATACACAGTGTTTCAGGATGCTTGAAAGTGCAGGATGAACAATTCATTACATCTCAGCCATTGAGTAGGCTAGAATATTTCTTATTACATAGTAATTCCAAAACATTCTGTCGCATAGTTATCCAGCAGAGCCTGTGTAGCAAGATATGAGTGTAGCCATGCCTGAGGAAGTTATTTTTGATCTGTTTGAATAGTTGGCCTGTTCCATGTAAATAGGTTTTTACTAAATGTATTAGTTTTGCATAACTTTGATGTTTAGTCTACTGTTTTGCCAGCTGCACCCAACTAGCCTGACTAACAGTGTCTGGAGATTAAGGTAGTTAATCAACTCCTTTAAGTCATATTTTTAGGCTATTCATGTCTAAAACTTGTGTATCATCACTCCTGTCTGGGTCCAGTCAGACAGGTCAAACGCCCTACGCACAATAAAGGGCCTGACCTTGCTGAATAGATAAGAGTCTGCTCTGTTACTCCATGTAGACAGTCTTAATGTTAAATTTCCAGTCTGTCCTCAAGGTCAGCACCAGATTTCTGTAGCCCCCCCCCCCCACCACTTCTTCCTCCCCAATTACGGAAAAGATGTACAACTTAGACCTGGTTCCCCTAAAATCCACAACAGTCTCCTTCATCTTAGCCACGTTTGGTGCCACATGATGAAGTGTTTTTTCCTGCACCACACCACAAATTGGTCTACCAGTCTTCTGCACTCAGTACTTTATAAACAGAACAACATTGTTCCTTATGTGTTTCCTATAAGTGAGAGTTTAGAATTAGTGCGTATGACAGAATTGTGGTTCTACCACGGACTGCAATGTCTGTGGACAAAATCTCATAACTATTTAACTGCACACACATACACACACACACACACACACACACACATATCCCTGTGTGTTTACTCCTTCACACATAACACTGATGGGTTGGCATGTGTTTAAAGGCGCTCAGCCTGATCACTTCCGGTTCAATAAATAAGCCAGAGGGAGACAGTAACCTGAGCTAAGCCACCCGCTGCACTTTAGCTTATACATTGTGTTTGTGCATACCTATGTGTGTGTTTCTGAAGGTCAAAGCCACCCTGAAACCATGGCTGAGATCCTGGGAATTTGTTCTCTCTCTGTCTCTGTCTTTCTCTCTCTCTCTCTCTCTCTCTCTCTCTCTCTCTCTCTCTCTCTCTCTCTCTCTCTCTCTCTCTTTATCCTTGCATGTAGGTTTACTAAAGGATGCGTCATTATAATAACGTATCCTTTAGTGAACCTACATTTAGTGAACCTTCAAATGACATGTTTTGTCGATATTCCAAATTAAAACATGCAGTGTGGCACATTTTATATTTTACTCCCAAAAATAAATGCCCTAAAATTCACTGAAGTTGGAAGCATCATCAGAAACTGTTACTGTAGTTATGCTTCTTTTTTTTTTAGGGGCTAGTGGGTGTAAACCACAAAACAAGACACTTCTCAATGAGAGAAATCAAGCTTCAGGCTGGTCAAGTGCCTTTATCCACTAAGTTCGCTTGCTTCTTCTGCTTCATCATCGTCAATCAAACAAATACAGAAATTCACATTTGTATTCATTGCTGTAAACTAAGTTAATATTAATGTTGTTTTAAAAGATTCTGTTGATCTTACAGATAAGAGGTTCAGGGGACCTATGTCTGACATAGATCACTTACAAAATGACATTGTAAATGATGAAATGCCATAAAAATGAGATCTGGACAGAAAATAGGCACACTCAAACTATTGCAGCGCATTTAAGATAAAAGGCAAAGTTTAAATTCCAAAGACATATCGTTTTACAATACCCAGAATGGTCATTGCATGTGGCGAATATATATTGGGAGCAGAATTCCTGAAGAAATTCTGTTGCTTGTTAGCTACATTAGCCTGTTGTCACAGTCCTCTGTCGGCACCAGTGTCATGACACAATAAGACACTCAGTGAGCCACCACTGTAAAACATTGCCAACTTTAACTTATAATCAAGGATTTCTTTAACATTTGTATCCTTTGTCTTTGCCCTTTCAGTGTTTTGTGTTTATACCTGCTGTAATTCCTGCTTCATTTATTCCTGACAGGGTGATGTATTATATTTTAGAGAAGGTGGGTGGTATGGTCCATTAAGGACTGGACCAAGCATTGATGCGGGGGGTTCACTGATATTTATTATCTACAATAACGCCTCTGTTCTGTGATCACATGCAAGTTTGGACCACACACAAAGAGGGAGAGAATATTAGACTACACACACAAACCCTCACAGATATATAATACAAACACCGCCAGCTGTGCTGAAGACCAGCTGAGGTGAGGGGAAGTTTCCCTGTCACTTTGCATTTAGAGCAACAAAAAATGGCTTTAGAAAAGCTTTGAAAATGGCGCATTATATTTTAAATGACGTGAAAAACTAGCAGAGCTAGTATGTTTTTAAAAGAACGTAGACGATTAATAATAATAGCTCATATTCAATAGCTATATGAATAAAACACAAATTTCTCTTTCTTTCTCTCTCTCTCTCTCTCTCGTTCATTCTCTCTTTCTCTCTCTCTCTCTCTCTCTCGTTCATTCTCTCTATCTCTCTCTCTCTCTCTGTCTCTCTCTCTTGTTCATTCTCTCTTTCTCTCTCTGTCTCTCTCTCTCTCTCGTTCATTCTCTCTTTTTCTCTCTGTCTCTCTCTCTCTCTTGTTTATTCTCTCTTTCTCTCTCTGTCTCTCTCTCTCTCTTGTTCATTCTCTCTTTCTCTCTCTGTCTCTCTCTCTCTCTCGTTCATTCTCTCTTTCTCTCTCTGTCTCTCTCTCTCTCTTGTTCATTCTCTCTTTCTCTCTCTGTCTCTCTTTCTCTCTCGTTCATTCTCTCTCTCTCTCTTTCTCTCTCTCTCTCTCTCTCTCTCTCTCTATCTCTCTCGTTCATTCATGCCTGCTCACACTGTTGTTCTTGTGTGTTTCAGATGAGGAGTCTTCTGGCCTGTATGGTTTTCTGCACGTCATCGTCCATTCTGCCACTGGCTTTAAAGAGTCAGCCAGTAAGTATGCTGAGTGTGTGTGTGTGTATGTGTGTACCTGTGGTGTTGCTTAGACTCCTGACATTTTGTCTGAATTATTTTATTATCCTGGATACAAGTACAGCTAATTCCCAGTGCATGTTTCAGGTAAAGAGAGGATCGTGTTTCCTCTTGTTCTTTCGCAGGACAAGCTTGCTTTATACACAAAAACCTGATCGGCCTTAGTTTACTGACCACCAGCAGAGAGTTCGGGCATGGGAGAGGGGGAGTGCTAGGAAAGAGAGCTAAACCACAGAGGCAGTCCCAGCGGACGGTCCTTCAACATGCAGCGCATTCTTTCAATTCACTCACGTTTCAGTCCACTCCTTCAGGCCTGGCTGGGCTCGAATACAACACTGCTAAACCACATCACTCAAACAGCTCAGGCTCATGTGAAAAGAGCATGTCTCGCTACAGGAGCCCCTCAGGGACAAACAGGGCAGAAGTGAGTCTCCAAAGCTGAAGCGTACATGTTTAGGGCCTGCTGTTCTTATTGTAGAGATTAAAATGATGGCACAGAATTTGTAATCCTTCTCTGTGTGGACATGTTTCAGAATTGTTTTGAATTCTGGATGAATGACTCTGGGACATGTGCTCAACATGATCTTGTCTTGGGAATAGAAAAAAGTTAAATATCTAGTTAAAGAGAGCCAGGTGTTCCAGTCCAGTCAAGGGTGGATCTCATAAGCGAAAACATTGAATTACATATTCAGAAATGCCTCACAAATTCAGTCTTACAACTTACAACAATCTGTGTGTGTGTAGATTTTTGTTCATTTTCTTATTGGATTCAGGATCCCATCATACAGACAACACATACACTGTTTACAGATATATGTATTTGTGTGTTGGTGTGCATGTGAGTTGCTGAAAAAGACTGGAAATGGTTTGGTTAAGGTTTTACTCGTTTTTATATATAGGGCCACACATTTAATTTATCAGTGACTTTGATTAATGAGCCAAAAGTTTAAAGAAAGATAAGTAAGCAGGTAAAGTGTCATTTGGCTGATGCTCTTATCCAAAGGGACTTACAATCATTGGTTACAGGGACAGTCTCCCTGGAGCAGCTGACAGTTAAGTGTCTTGCTCAAGGACACACTGGTAGAACGTGTGGGGGTTTGTGGTCATCGGGTTCACAGGCAAGTGTTTTTCTCCCCATCACCCCAGACTGTAGTACTGTAAAATGTTTTTCACATGGTCTTCGTTTTATATTTTTGAGCGTATTAGATCACATTTTAGAAGTCATCCAGAAGTTTTACACACAGTGCCCAGTTTATGTTACACAAATACTATGTATGACAAGAATGGAGAAATGTATGCCACTGAGCCAAGAATGGTGAAATAACCCATAATAAGTTAGAAAGCTGCTTGACACAGACACAGAGGGAGAAGTAACAAGGCACCTTTTTACGCACAGCAACAGCTTTTGACTTGGGAACCCACACTGACACCTGTAACTGTTACATACTATTTGTCATAGCCTCTATGGTTCCCATGGCACTAGCCTCACTTTAGATGCAACATGTCCTCTGGTGCAAATAGTACACAGTTAGTGCAGTGAAGTTAGGGAAAGAGGGAGATTGTGAATATTGTTGGACTGTGTCATTGTTATCTAGGGAACAGCACTCTGTTAAACACGTAAATAGCCTTGTCTGACTGACAGCTGGCTGTGTTCACCATCATAGCAGGCTCTGGTAATTCATAATGGGCTATATTTTGGGGCAAACTAACAAATAATAGTGCAGTTTTATAGCCTGTATGTGTGTGAATAACAACCTTTAATCTCTATGTTGTAACTATTCTAGGTCTATATAAAATCAATCGGTCCTTTTTTTTTTTTTCTAACCTGAGTGCTTAGGAACGATATGTTGGGGTTAGAACTTAAGAACAGAATATTGGTTCTGCTTGGAACTTTTTTTTAGTCTCTTAGCCTTGTTGGACATATCTACAGCTTTCTTAAATCCTACAGCTTCCTACAAGCTGCCTGAAAGCAATGAAGATGCACAGGACTTTCATTTTCTGCATGTGTTTGCAAAACAATGTCTGTGAAATTATAGAAGACTGGGTTTCCAAACCTGTTCCTGTTCAATCCCCATGTATATTCATGTGACTTGGAGAGCAGCTTTGCATATGGTGTCTTCATACCATTAGCTGTAGCATATGGCACTCGTGCGCTGTAGATTAGCCTCTCTGGTAACAATCAGGTGTGTCTTTTAAAGCCCTACAGTATAGAGTGATGTAGATACTTCCTTCCAAAGAGGCTTGCTTTGAGTAACCACTATACTGACTTTGTTCAAAAGAGCCATTGTATGTATGTGTGCGTGTAGGTCTCACATCTGCTTGTTTTCCTTTTTCGTTTCGCCCCCTGCTTGGAGTGTGGTTTACATTCATTATGGATTTCACTTCAGGAGACGGGTTGCAAGGACGCTTCTCATCTGTCCCCCATTTGCGAAAGAGAATGGGTGTCTTGCGAAAGAGATTGGCTGCCATGTGTATGAACTGTGTGCCTGTGGGCTTATGTGTCACTTAATGGACAGTCATTGTATGCCGTGTGTATAAAGCTACTACTTTGCATTGTTATCACTGTAGACCTTCTATGCTGTTTTTACAAATCGCTGAACCTCAACTCATTGTAGTAGAAGCTAGAGGTGGGTGATGCTGTCATCACGATTAATGCTCAATTGCATCACGAACATAGTGTACACATTAACCAGCTATTTCAGTGGTATGCAAGAGACATAACACACTGGCATATTAAGTACCAATCTAATAAATGTAAAGATTACATAGAGCTGCACTGCAGTCTTAATATCTAATTAAACCAGAGCAGGAAACAGAAAAATCTGTGTGAACGTCTTGTTGACTATGTGAACACATGGTCATAGTCACATTAGCTCACGGGATTTTCTGAGGAAATAGGCAGTACCAAACCCCTTTACGATGACCACAAATGCTTTTGTAAAATTTTGGAGCCATTTGAAAGATTAGCACACTTAAAATTCTGTGTTAAGCAGGAGAAGTGGAGCTTTCCAACAACATGCCATATGCGATTCTGAACTCCAGGAATTCCAGACCAGGTTCTTGTGTTGCCCATTAGATCAGTGTGTGCAGATCAGTTGCTGTCTTTTTGTGCCAGATTGTGGTTGTAATCATTTGGGACCCAATCAGATGACTAAATATGCCATCCAGCAGATCCAGTCAAAGCTGGGATTTTGCTTTATAGATCTTCCCAAACTGTTGTGGTTGCATTTGGAAAATGGGGCTGCAGACACATTACTAGCAGATTTAACAGCTGTGAATTCCAGCCACACTTTCAACAACAGATTTTGACATCAGCCTCTATAAAACAAAAAATACTAGAAAAGGTCCCTTTCTTTATCAGTGCATCAAAGGCGCTGTGGAAAACGAGACAGATCTGTATGTATAGATATTACAGACATCCAGTGACCTTTTATATGTCCATAAAGTGGAGGATGGTCCAGATCAGCTCACTTCTATTGTTTAATTTTGCATATTTATAGTTTTTTTTCTCCATAAAAATATTAACGTAATGTATTTGCATGTCATTTCAATTTTAAGTCTTAGAAGTTAGTGAAATAAAGTGTAAAATATCAGGTTTTAGTTAAATCTGTGTTGACATGGCCGGCTAGCCACTTTTATTTCTTAAACAGTTAATAAGCTCTGACCAACTGCATGTATCTTTACAAAGAAAGCAAATTTACAGTTTATGTAAATTGTACTTATGTGGGACTTCGGTGTGTGTTAATCTGTTTTAACTAATCAGACTTTAGAAACATGTATCGTGGAATGGATCAAGGTATTACTTTTTCTCCATATCGCCCACTGCCGACTTACCCACAAGATAAAACAATCACACAAGCAGCAACTCTGAATCTGACATCTGTTTTATTCCTGTCACCACTTGTCTCACTGTGACTGTTCCTTCAAAAGCTCCTCCCCAGAGCTTAAGCTGAATCTTCTGTTGTGGCTATGAAGGCCTTCAGCTGCATTCTCAGAAGAAACAAGCGCTAGAAGAGAGGGAAAAAAAGTGTTTATGTTCTCCATCAGCTGCCTCCTCCAGCTCCTGCGTAATGTTTCATGTGTTTTCCCTCTCTTTATGACATAAATTATCATTATTGATGGTCCTACATCGCCTTGTCTCTGTTTCTAAAAGTTATATTTTAAGCGTTCCTTTTCCTTTTTCCTTTTTTCCTGGATCCCGCAACATAAGTGTCTGTTTATGTATATTTATATTTCATGGTTTCCTCTTTCCTTTCTGTAATCTAATCCAGGCTTCCTACCCTCCTATTCCTTTTTTTTATTAATGCTATCATTCTGTATCCAATCAGAGGAATTCGATTAAACAATTTCCTCTCCAAGAAAAGTGGTATGCCTTCAGCTTTTGGCTTAAAATAGGCCTCTTTATGGAGCACTGCATTTTCAGAAACATCTAATATTCTGGGTCACACACACACACACACACACACACACACACACACACACACACACACACACACACACACACACACACACACACACTTACACAAGCTTACTTATTCCTGCCAGTTCACCTCAACTGATATTACATCATATATTCTCATTCTCAACACTGACCAGGGCTGTGGTCATTTTCTCTGGCGTCACATAACCATCACAAACAAACACCGCAATCTTCTCTAAACTACCATCCAATGGGACAACCAGTTACAAACATTTGTTTCCATTTTTAACTGAGAAACCCTTATTATTCCTTCAGCCTGTTTCTGCTCATTTCCCTTTCTCTGTCCCTATAGAAACACTAAGCCCTCTCTCCCAGCCTGGCTTGAGTGCTGGTGTCAAACTCAAGATCTGAGTTTGACACCAGCACCTTCAGCCTGACTTTCTCCTGCACTCTCACACTCTCTTGCCTCCGCTCCTGGTGCAGGCTGCCAAACCAGTGGCATTACACTGTATCAGCTTTTTTTTTTAACACAGGCATATAAATAACTCCTTACAGAATCTCTGTCCCCCTGCAGTGCTGCATTTACAGCCCTTCGCTAAGCTTTTTATGCTTCTTTCCTGGAGCTTTTCTTAGCTAAGGAATTTATTAGTCAACCAAAAGGCCCCAATTCCTCCTTCAAGTTGCTTCATTTCGAAACTTCTTCCACCCAAGCTTTAATTTGTTGTCTCTTATTGAGAGCAATTATAAAACTATTATCATATTGGATATGTGCTATAAGAAAAGAGTTTATGTTCAAACTTTGTTGAATTATTATGAGTGCTGCAGTCATATGGTGTGTTAGTTTTTTTCTTATTTGTTTTATCTTTCGCCATTTTTGGGTCAGCGATTTCATACACTCAGACTCATAAACCAATCCACAACAATCTTGCCATGCATGGTGCCCCTCATGGCTAATATGGAATAAGGGGTGTCCCTTCATGTCAAGACTCCTGAAGTGAGGTAGACGGAAAGGACTTTTTGGGCCATAGCTTGGCAACCGTGTACTACATATACTACATATACTACATTTGTGTGGCGAGTATCCTCCTGGAGCCTCATGAATTCCAGGTCATTTTGAGTCATATAAAGAGTAGCGCCACCTAATGGAAGGCAGTATAAGTATCTAGTGTATTTTTTAGCCAACATCTAAGTCAAAACACTTAACAGTATGTGTCACGCTGTCACATTTTTTGGAAGCATGACAAATTTTGTGCAATTTTAAACACAAATTTTATGAAATTGCAACTGACACAAGTGCCCTGCAACTTGCTCAACCTCATATTAACCAGTGGCCAGTCAATATTCAGCAACCAACATATGCCTGTGTGAATGATCAATCTTGAGGACATTTTTTTTCCCCTGCAAAAATGTTCTTGAAGTATTATCTGGTTAAATATTAGTAGACCAACGATGCCACAGCTGATTTGTTAGGGACGTCATCTCCATCCAGACAATTCACTTTCTTGACTTGGTTGTGTGGTCCTAAAAACCCTTTAAATGGAGTAGAACCTTCACATTATAAGGAGCGTCGTTTATTTGCTTACATTTATCTGTAAAGAACCCTCCACTAAAAGGCCCTTTAGGAAACTTAAAGTAGTTCTTTAGTTTTACTGCTCCAAACAACCCCTTTGACATCTTTATTTTAAGAATGTCATCTTCTTCCCTCCTTCTGCGGCCCTTGTCTGCTTGGTGCCCTGGCTCGAGGAACGGAAGGGGATTTATATGTGTGTTTATCTTTTTTTGAAGAACTGGGTTTCTGTGCCTGATGCTGCTAAAAATCCTCCAGTTCCTCACTGGACCCGGAGGAGGTGTATATCTGGCGCTCCTTTCATCTTTTTGGGATTCAGAGCTGGGCAACTAGGGCTGTTGAAAATAGGACACACGCACGCACGCGCGCACAGTTAGAAGCATCCTGCTGTGTGTAGTCGAAGGGTAGTTGTATTAAGTAGAGCTATTGGGCAGCTGGTGGCCTAGTGGTTCACACTGTGTGCTGTGGTGTGTTCACATATGACCAGATTGTTAAATTCACTATAGGGTGTGTGGATGTGTGCTCTGGATTTAAGGGGTCAGGGAGTAAATAAATGTACCTTCAATCTCATGAACCTTCATTCTCTTTTCTGATTGAATAAAATAATAATAATGGGCCTGTTTTATCTCCAGACAATCTATAAGTGAATGCATTGTAAAGAGGGCCTGTATATGTTGGGCAGTTTAGCGAAATATGACCATGAGATGGCATTTTACCAGTATGTGTGAAAATGTAATTTTGAGATTTGTGAACAAGTTCACCAGCGTAGTGTGTAGTCTACATAAAAGGCTAGGAACAACGGAATGTGCAGACATAAACTATGTAAGGAATATTTAAAAACAAATATGTTTATTTGATAATTGTATGGAGCAATTCAGGTACAAGCAAAGTATGTGTTTCGCTTCTTAGTTAACTATACTTTTAGCTGCCAACAGGCTCACTTTCAAATGAAAGAAGATTGATCACTACTGCCCCCTAAAGGTGATATGTCTCCATCCAGAAGCTAGAACCTTTGTTGTTTTTGTAAGGGCTGTAAGTGTGTTAACAGTTCTAACTAGAGGTCATCAGTTTTCTCCGGGCGCTGTATACCTGTCTGCCCACCTTCACTTGGTGAATGGGTTAAATGCAGAGAAAGAATTGTGCTGTTCATACGATGTGCTGTCGTGGGTTCATGCATGGCAAATGGTCACTATACACTTCACAGATGTTTTCCTGTAACTTTCCTAAAAACATATTAAGGACTTTATTAAGGTGGTGCAGACTTATAAACATAAATGCTGTAGGCAGACATTTCAGACTGCACTAGCACTACAAGGGGCTGATCTGGGTTCAGATTCATCCATGTGTATGAGGCCTATTTTTATAAAAACTGATCATATATATCAGAGCTCATACTCTTAAAGTGGTTTGTGAAAACAGACCATGTTGTTTAACCAGGCTGGCCACAACATTCCTCTGCACAGTTTTATTCAGTTTTATAGCTCGCATTACATCATACTGTGTCCTAAACCACATTTTCGAGTCTGCAGTTCCTTAAAGAAGAGATGAATGTGGTTTGAGTGGGTTGTGAGACGTTTTAAGAACAGATTTATAAAACAGATTTTTGTGACAACTAGCATCAACCTTGTTGCCCCAGTGCCATGCTGGAACAAGTGAAACAGTTTGTAAATTCGATTTTTTCCACCTGAACTATTCCTTTAAGAATTGTATTGCATTTCCACGTGGCTGCTCTTCATTTACATGTTCATGAAGGCCCATGAGGTATATTGATTGACACATGAACACTTAGCCAGCACTCACACACTAACATTCCGCATCCATGTGGGACTGAACTGTTACATTCCCCTTACCCTCCACACACACTCCACCGATCAGAGGTCACATGGTGTAGCAATCCGTCATGCTGTCAGAAAGCCATGCCCACTGTTGGGGACAATGAATTGTGTGTGTGTGTGTGTGTGTCTCAAGGGGCCATTGTGACATGGTGGTGAGATAGATATTCCACAGGCAATTGGTAACCTGCTTCATGTCTATCTGCAACGTCAGCCTTGACGGGGTTGACGTCTTTTATCTACGTCTCTATATTTTCATTTTAGCCTTTACACACATACTGATTAATGATCTTTGCATAACAAACTGGTCTTCCAAGCCTTGACCACTCCACAGAGTTTTAGTATTTTAAGGTTTTTGTGTGTGTGTGTTTTGTATGGCTGTGAAGGTGCACTAACATTCTCACATCTAACAACAACTCTCAAATCTCTATTAGTTCTGTTTTATTCAATACATACTTGTTTGTTCAATAAACAGGTCATTTTAGTGTTGCACAAAACAATCATGATTGATGTTTTTTGCTGTAATCAAGCAGTCCTATCATGTAGATTACTGATGTAATTGTGATAATTATTAAGCTATTATTGATGAGAGTATCCACTGATAATCCATAATGAAGCATGTTTTATCACAAATGGAATTAACTATGAATTTTACGTCTTTTTCAGACCTGTACTGTACTCTGGAGGTGGACTCCTTCGGCTACTTTGTGAGCAAGGCCAAAACCCGAGTGTTCCGAGACACCAATGAGCCACACTGGAACGAGGCATGTCTCCTTTGTCTCTAGATCATTTACAGTTGCTTTCATAATCCCCTCAGCTGTTTTGATTGTCCAGGCTAATCGAATGTTCCGCCTATCTTCTTCTTACATGTTACTTCAGGAGTTCGAGATCGAGCTGGAAGGCTCTCAGTGCCTGCGAATCCTGTGCTACGAGAAATGCTATGACAAGTCTAAGCTCAACAAGGATGATAATGAGATTGTAGACAAGATTATGGGCAAGGGCCAAGTACAGGTAGGAGAAATAATGCTCGTGCTGTTGGCATGCCATGTGCCAAGTGTACGTCACCGAATGCCCTCATAGGAAAAGAACACCCACGAGCACAGGCTTCCCCCGTCTGAGTCAGTACTATTGTTGTCTGCTGAACACTGGCTTGCCGTGGAGGCATTTACTGCCTGAGAAACCGATGGCTTTGGCTTGGTTTTTCCCTTTTTCTATCATGTGGGAAAAGTCCCAATTAACGTGTGACTACGTGTTTGCATGCTTTCACTCTGAGAACTGTTATTTGGGGTATGATTGCATCACAGTGGTGGTCAGGGAGTTACCCCATGCTTGCTAATGGCACCACAGTTGTACCCTCTAGTAAGGTACCCACCTCACGCACTGCTCCCCGGGTGCTGTGTTGTTGTGTGCCCACTGCTTCACTTGGTGAATGGCTTAAATGCAGTTAAAGAATGTCACATGGTTCACACTGTGTGCTCTGGTGATCAGTATGTGACTACAGGCTGTCAGGATTGCAGTTGTATTTTGTCCTTTCTTCTATCATGCGACTTTGCTAGGAAAACTGTTTTAGCTGTTTGTATCATTCCACTGGAGTCCATTGCATTCCACTATCGATGTTTGGTTACTTACAGTTTGTTGCTTTCTTCTGTGTTTTTAAAAAAAAAAATAATAATTTTATCAACTGTGGGGCCAACTGGCGTGTGAAGTGAGTGACCCAAGTTATTGTCATCATTTGATCTGAGTCCCTTTGCCGAGCTTGGCATTTAACTCAGAACTAAATTATTATTCCAAAAGCATTCCTCGCATTCTCATCCTCTTCCTGAATCTAGGGCAGCGTCTGAGAGACGGAAAGTGGGGTGAATTTAATTGCAGCACAGTTTCTCTTGTTCACTTTCTATTTGTCTCTTGGGACCGTAGCCAGGGGTGAGCTGAGAGCATCTTCGGTTTCTCTGTACTCTCACCTACACACACACACACACACACACACACACACACACACACACACTGATATGGGCTACGAGGGTAGTTCTGTTGGTGCTGGGGAACAGATATGTGCTGCAGAGGTTTTTCCACTCTGATTATGTTGACACCTCGTCCTGTTGGAGACTAAGAGCCTCTAATTCTTATTTCTTATTTTACTGTAGGCAAGTTTATTTTTGCACATTTATACGGAGGAGGCGTTTAAAGCAACTTGAGAAAGTATTGTGTTAACCTGCTTGGATGGATTTCATCTGTAGGTCCTTCAACTGGGCCAAGACTTGGTCAGTTTCATTAAGAGCTTATTGCTTTCGTAGATGTCCAAGGAAGCAAGTCATTCTCAGCATGCAGTTAATTACTGTGTGATCTTATAAAACAATCAGATGCTTCCCATCCTTGAAAGACAGTGAGGCAATGAGGCACGTGGTTTTCTGGTTTTAACCAAGAATGTGATGGAACACTCGCCTTGAGGAATGTGAATAGATGTATAATGAGGAATATTGAGGTGACCACTACCCCACTATTGGTGATAAGGTAAAGTAAAGTCAAGTCATGTAGGTTTTATTGTCATTTCGACCATACACAGACAGTATGCAGTGAAATGAGATAACATGCCTCCAGGACCACAGTGCAACACCAGAACAGAACCACATTTGGCACAAGCACCACAAGACCACAATTGCAAACTCAAAAATGTGCAAGAAACACAAGCGCAGCAATACAATTAGACAAGACAAGACAACAAATGACTACAGTCTGGATGAACACAGTATTTTGACAGGTATTACATTCTGTCAGTGAGGACAGAAAGTTTGTTTCAGTTTAGTAATGGATTGCGTCGCATGAGGTCACAGCTGTTTGAAAACAAGTTGTGGGAGGTCAGGCGCTGAGAGCTGTGACTAAAAACCTGTTTAAAAGGACAGTGCAAGGGTTATCAGGTCCACTTTTGGAGAACTCTTTTGCCTGTTTAATTCACTGCCATGGTATACAGGACTCTGCCCATCCAGGACCCAAACAGGTGGCTTCTGATGGACAGAACGGATTGGCACCATCACCCTGCACATCTGAAGATTTCTTGTTGATTGTATACCAGTAGAAAGCTCATAATGCTATGTTTGCTTACCTTTGAAGGTCACACTGGATAATCGTGTGCTAAAAGGCAAAGGACCATTTATATATGAAAACACTGACCATATTAAAAAAACAAACAAAAAAAAAACCTTTTGCAATTGGATGGCATTGTGGATAACACTATAGACCAGAGGTTTAAATTCTCATTTCTGACAGGAATGCCACTGCTGCACCTTGTCCTTGGGCAAACGTTCTAACCCCAGATTCCACTGTAAAAGAGCATCTGCTAAATTTTGTCATTCAAGACTGGACTGTTTCTTCTCCAGGCACCTCTCAGCTGCCTGTGCCTCCTCCAACTCTGATTAACTTTTCATATATAGTGGTGGACGCATATTTTCGTGCAGCTGCTGCATGAGGCTTGTGTGTGTGACTGTTGGAGAATGCGATTACGTAAGGGAACGTACTGAGACGCCTACAGAGCATGGGCTTGTTTGTGTGGCGCCTCTTTGTTCCAGATTGATCTGCGTTTGATGCATCTCATCTTACTTTTTCTTCTTTTATTTTTCCTTCTCTGTGGCTCTGGTGGTGGGTACGTATGCAACCGTAAAACAAACGAGTAGGGAACATCACTCTCGCAGGCAGTAAAAAGATATTTCCACCACATGTGGGGCTGCTGCGGACTAAACGAGGGCAGAGCTGAAGGAATAGGATGTACTGTCCTGAAACGTCCTCAGCACTCAGATGTTCCTGCTGTCTAGGAGACTGCAGAGAGCGAACTGCTTCACAGAGGGGGGACCGAGAACCCGTCGGAGGAGGATAAACAGACAAAGAATGAGTGAATGTGCTATCAAGTTACCCTCCTGCTGGGAAAGAAGTGTTCCAGCATTTAAAACTGATTGTGACCTGAAATTAGATCTACCTGCATTGATGATTTTCTACAGTTCAAAAATGAATCAGCAGTTTCAGCCTTCAATCAATAATTAGTAGCTTTAGTGTGTCCTATACTGGCTTAGCAGTCATTGATTGACATGTGGAATACGGGCATGGTGGCAGGCAGGCGAGATCCACTCTGTCCTTTTGCACATGTATGGTGTTCAGTGTACATTAAAAGAAAGCAGATTAAAAAACACTGTGTGCTGATCACTAAAAGTGATAAAGGCTGCTGATAAAACTGGTAATGCAGTTTTTAATGCAGTGCCAATTTGTGGATTCTGAGGTCCAGTCTGACATCAATAATAATAATAATAATAATAATAATAATAATAATAATAATA
>JBBPDH010103453.1:0-20274 GCA_037974565.1 Clupeocharax schoutedeni | reverse complement strand
AGCAGTGTGTGGGGACGGTACCTTGCTCAGGGTACCTCAGTGGTGCCTAGCGGCCTTGGGGATCGAACCTGGACTTTGTGGTCACAGGGCGGATGCCTTGACCACTAGGCCATCCAACTGCCCATACTGTAAATACTTGCTGTAACACAGTCTGGCCATCAGTGAGGGTCTTTAAAAGGTCAGTAAGGGTCAATATGGTTACAGTGGTGGTTGCTGTGAAGGTGGTTATAGTCGTTATGGGGACAGTGGTGGTCACTATGTGGATGTTGATGGTCACTATGGACAGTGATGGTTGCTATAGGGACAGTGGTAGTTGCTGTGTAGACTGTCGATTGTGACAGTTGCATGGGGATGGCGGGGTCTCTGTGGGAACAGTGACAGTCCCGTTTTATTCACTATCGACCCCCAATGAAGCTCCATGTGTCTCTTGAGTGTTTATATGAATGTTGATGATGGTAAAATGAAGAAGAATCTAAATCTAAATTTAGATTTAACTAAATCACTTTTCTTTGGGGACTGTTTGGTCTCACAATGCCCTCCACCAAGAATGGGTTTAGTTTTAGGGCCAAAATCTACTCAAAACTGTCTCAGGCATCAGGTGGTGCAACCATAATTTTTGATGGAATACCGTTCGTGAGGAGAAACTCTCAATTCTTTGTATCTGTATTTTATTAATGTCTTGGTGTGTGTGTTTTTATTACAGGTGGTTTTGCCATTGTGTTCCTGGTGAGAACACACCAGGGCGTCCGCTGTGCGCTGAAGCGGATGTATGTTAATAACGAACACGATCTGCAGGTGTGTCGCCGTGAGATACAGATCATGGTGAGTGTGTGTGTTCTATCTTACCTGAAATGATACACACCTGAGCTTTCTCCACATGAGATTCTATAGAAGATAAACACTTATCCTAGAACTGTATGCTTCATGATTTAGGTGGGGGTGGCCTGATGCAGTACACACATGGGCCTTGAACTCTGCTGCATAGCTGGCAAAAAAATAGAGGAGAAAAGAAAGGGGAAGTGAAAAAAAGAGAAAATGAGGGAGGCAAAAATAATCCGAAAAACAAGGAGAAGGGAAGCATACAGGACTGGTTTTAGAGCCGCGCCTCATTTCTTTATATTTTGCTTTGAATCACCTTGTGCCTAAAGATACAAGGAGCCTAGATAAAGGTGTTCCAACCAATCAGCATTCAGCACCACAAGTATACTGATCACTATGTAATCATCTGGAACCATCTTCCCCTGTTTCTTCACTGGTTCAGGACTTAAGTTAGATGGTTTTTGTTCTGCATGAATGATTTACACTGTGTGTCTTGACAAACAAACATCCTACTGAAACTGGTCAAGTTCAGGGACTGGACTAAAAAGGAGAGTCTTTGAAAGTCCTTCAGGAAGCCTGGAGAACTGATCCTCAAGACCACATTAAAAATATAAGAAAGACTGAATCTTCGGTAATTAGACTGAATAATGCATTAAACAATAGTAACTGTGTCTGTGTATACATCCATCTCTTGTATGTGTGTAGAGAGACCTTTCTGGCCATAAGAATATTGTGGGGTTCCTGGACTCGAGTGTGACGGCGGTAGGAGGCGGAGACGTGTGGGAGGTTCTAATTCTCATGGATTTCTGCAGAGGTTAGTCAGCAAAGCCCACAACTCTGACCAGATAAAGTATTTCAGCATGGTCAACATTTATTTTTTTTCCTGACCATGTGTTCTGTAATGTTGTGTAATGGGGTCTCCGGCTCTGGCCCTGAAGGGCAGAGTCCACAGTTTGGGGTTCCTGCTCAAAAACACACTCCAAAGCCTCCAGAGCTGTTGATTAGCAGGTGAGCTGAACCAGGTGTATTTGATCAGGTGAATCACTAACCTGTGCTGAACACCAGACCTCCAGGACCAGAGTTGGCCTCTCTTCCTATATTGTGTTATAATAACGTTGTTTTATATTCATTTTATTTGCTCTCAACCCTCCACAAGTCTCTGAGTGTTTAAATGGATATTGGTGTTAAAATAGTATCTAGACAGTAAAAAGAGTACCTAGACACTTACTGTTTACCTCTAGTTTCACCTCACAAAGCCACCTCACAAAGACAAAGCGACGTCTGGTTCCTCCACTGTGAACAATTCCCCTAAATAGAGCGTTTCACCCCAATTTAGATCAAAATATCTCTAGTTTACATGAAAACATCTGTGTGCTGTGAGATATTTGACGTCAATAATGTTGAACCAGAACTTGTATCTGTTATACATAATAAATATATAGTAAAACAAACTGTATTTTTTTAATACAGCGTAATTGACTCCCGCTCGCCCTGCTGGTCTTATCTCTGGTCTTATCTCACCGATTGTATCATTCCTTACCCAAGTTTTCTCTTGTCTGGTCATCCCTCACTGCTTTCTCCTTTATTCTGGAACCACAATGATTTCAGCTCCTCACCACGTCCACGGGCGTGAAGACAGCCACCTGTTTTACCAAATATCTTTTTTTCTTGTGTGTCAGGTTCAGTTGGTTCTGTTTTCTCATCTGTAGATCAGATTCTCTGTTTGTGTCCAGTGTTAAACAGCACAGTCAGGTTTGGATTCTGTGATTGGGCTCAGTTAGAGTTCACAGTAGATCCAACTGATCCCCTAACTTTGGCCTAAGTTATCTAACCTGATAGCTTAGGCCAAGTTAAGTTATCAGGTTAACTTAGCTTTCAGACAGTCCTCATGGTCCGAAAGGCTGTTGCACCTCTGCAAGTGAACCACAAGAGAGCAGCAACTCCTCAGAAATGGAATCTCTCATCACAACATCACATGACTTTTTCTCCACGTATTTGTCGTTGCAATCTGTGTTCTGATAAGCAGCCAAATAAAGTAGGCGATACTTTCCCCCACGCAAACGCACACGCACGTGATCAGGCCACTTTACATAAGCAGATTCCTCAGCAGCATCCAGAACCTCCATCCTGGCCTTCTTAGCCTTTCCAGACGTTTCCACCACAGACTGACTTGGATTTCAGGGACTTTCACGTGTAGAACGTTCAAAAACAACAAGAGCACGAGGGTGCCAGATGAAAGTAATGGAGAAAGACCTTCACGCTTCTTGACTTTTTGGAGCCTCTGACCGTTTTACAGCAGCAGAACAAACACATTCCTTAGTTAAATCCCATCCCCCATCTGAAGCATTTAAAGGATCAGAGAACTTCAGCTTCTCATAATCTGATTATTTTTATAAATGTTAAATATTACTTGCTAAAAATGTTGCATTATATACTTCTATGATTTGTCATTGATTTTTCACATCTGACGTACAAAAACATGTGAAGGACTTCACTGTGTTTATTAAGTATGCGTATCGGACTACAGTGTCCGATATACTTTCTGCCGTGTCATTGCAAGGTTTATCTTGTCTTATTTTATCTTATCAGACTTATCAGAGTATCCGATTATTCAGTTTTAGACTATACAGCATTAGAGCGTTTAGTATCAGACTAGATGGCATCAGACTTATTACAGTTTCAGAACAGATTCAGTAAGATGGAGAAGGTGTAAGAAATCCAACCATGGGTGGAGACACATTCAGAATGTCATTTGGATTCTACACAGTAAAATGAAAAGGCACACATTCATCAGTATTTACCTACACAAACTCAATCAGTATTGTACAGCTTTGCTAATCATGTTTGTTTCTATGTGCATGTGTGTGAAGGGGGTCAGGTGGTGAACCTGATGAACCAGCGTCTACAGACTGGGTTCTCCGAGGCGGAGGTGTTGCAGACCTTCTGCGATACCTGCGAAGCTGTGGCTCAACTTCACCAGTGCAAAACTCCCATAATACACAGAGACTTAAAGGTACACACACAAACTCTCAGTCCTCTGAACTAGTGACTCATGTTGAAAGTGGTCTTTAGATGAACAGGCTTTTTAGCAGGAGCGGGGTGTGTGCGTGCATGCGTGTGTGTGTGTGTTTGACGTCAGTTGAGCTTTCAGAACACACTCGGAGAGAAAAAAGGAAACGCTTGAAGGGGCACTTCAGGGACAGTTCAGTACGATTCATGTGACTCCTTTCATATCTTCAATCCATCTCTTCCTTATCTTCCTCTTCCTGAGGCAGGATTTCACGTTCTGTGTCTGAGGGAACATTAGCATACGATCTGCCTGATTAGCCTACATTTCAGATGAAAACATTGCTTTCTAAGGACGCATTTCCTCAAGAAAATGTAAAGTGTGATCGCTCAAAGTGAGCCTTCACCCTTCAGCACATATGACGATCCGGTTGTGGCACCTAACTACTTTTCATTAGTGTAGCATCACACCCATGTGATATGAAACGTCAACAATGAACATGCTAACACATTCCATCAGTAACTAAGTCACACTAAATTGTCTCTGAACAGCTGATGCAGCAACTGACGGACAGAGTGCAGTGCAAGACACCCAACCAAGAAACACATACTCGCTGTTCGATGCTGTAAAATAAGTCTTTACATTTTACACGATTATATGCTACCACGGCTTGTGCTGTTGTACAACAGACATGACTGTTATGTCAAATGGTTGTTCATGAGTCAATGTCAAACAAGACACACCAGCATCGAAGCAAACATCGTCTCAGTGACAAGGAGATTTTTAGCGACTCTATGGTCAGGTGGCACAACCATAACAAATACAAAAACAATTTAGAACACAAAGTAATAGATTGTTAAATCTTACTGTGGTATGAGCAAAAACCCAAAAAGAGGAACATGTCCAGACTTTTGATGCTTGTTGGGATTTGAGCTGAAGCTGAGAACATTGAGAGTTACTACTGAACCACAGAAGAGGAGGGCTCACAGTTTGTCATACTGTGTCCTAAATTGTGGTGGTTTTAGCTAGGGCTGTGCGATTTGGCCTAAAATCAAAATCTCAATTAATTGAACATTTTAACTCGATTGCGATTAATGAACGATTATTTTATTTATTTATTTGCCCTCATAGTTCACTGACAAGTTGCTCAGTTGTCTCAGTGTTTAAGCTCTCCATGCTCGACGTGTCGGTGGAATAACGTAACATAACGGAGCGGGGTCACGTGACTCCACACGCGGTAGTGTTTTTAAAGGGAAAGTAAAAGTAAAAATTTGACCGATTATAGGTTCTGAATGTTGATTTCGATTACTTTGATTAATTGCCCAGCCCTAGTTTTAGCCATTCTGTTCTTCTCTTGCGGGATTTGACCTATACAGTTTTTCTATTTGAGGATTTTTAGCCATACTCTTCTTGTAATGGAATTTTTAGCCATGCTGTACACTGATTGGAGCAATTTGATATACTGTTCTCCTGTTGGTGGATTCCATTAGTCTGTTGGAAATGCAGTTTTTTAGTGAAGGTTATAAAGGTTATTTCCCAAAGTTATCTTCTTCCAAAAATGACCAAACAAATATTCCATGATATTTGATCTCTGTTATAAATGTGTGAAATTGTGGAATAATTCTGGAAGTGTTCCCGGCTTCATAAAGTGCGTGTTGGTCTGGTGTGTGCAATTTCAGGTGGAGAACATTCTGCTGCATGAGCGCGGGCACTATGTCCTGTGTGACTTTGGTTCCGCAACTAAGAAGTTCCAGAACCCGCAGACTGAAGGAGTGACCATCGTGGAGGAGGAAATAAAGAAGTACAGACCATTCCTTCACTTTATCTTGTTCTTTATGGCTCTTTCTTTCCTTTTTCTCCCTTTTCTTCACTCTCTTCCTCTCTCCCTCGCTCTCTCTCACTCTCCCCAATCTCTCTCTTGCTCCCCCTATTTAAGTCTCCCTCGTTCTCCCCTGAGTCTCAGTTCTGTTCAATGAAACAGCTCCATATTAATCAATAGAAGTGTAAAATGAGATGGCACTGATATATAAATGTGTGTGTGTGTGTGTGTGTGTGTGTGTGTGTGTGTGTGTAGGTATACCACTCTCTCCTATCGAGCTCCAGAGATGGTGAATCTGTATAACGGAAAGCTCATCACCACTAAAGCAGATATCTGGGTCAGTATCAAAACACACACCTGCTTTAAGAGTGTATTTACAAATGCACAGAATTTCTTCCACATTCAGTAGCTCCATGATACGGACAGAATATCAGTATTGTGATTATTCTGCTACGTGTTGCAACTGTGACATCTTTCAGTATAGAGTTTATATAATTAAGGATATACTTAAGGATTTTTAAAATTTCCATTAATGATAATTAAAGTCTGTTTTTAAAAATGTTACATTTACTCCACCTCATACACAGACCTTCTGCAATACTGTTGATATATGGACAATAAGACATATAATGCATTTTCGAATCATAGTTTTTGTGATGTTACAAAACCAGCACATTGAATTATGTCTACGTATTCAGCCTTCTTCAGTTTAGCCCCACCCACTCAAGCTGAAGTTCTAAGGAGTGTTCAGCCGTGCAGGACAACCAGTCAGAAAAGAGCTCATTTATACATATCAGTCTTAAATGCCCAGATAAACAAAGCTGTGTAAGAAAAACAGCAGTATATGAATGAATTATGATGAATTAGGAATGATAATTTTGTTACACAAACTTGATGGGAACAATGAAGAAAGGAACCAGAGGAAAAGGTAGAATATGGGCTCTTTAAAAATTCCTCATTCCTCGCATTTTGTGTGTGTGTGCGCGTGTGTGTCTCTTCTCCAGGCCCTGGGCTGTCTGCTGTATAAGCTGTGTTATTTCTCTCTGCCGTTTGGGGAGAGTCAGGTTGCGATCTGTGACGGGAACTTCACCATCCCGGATAACTCGCGCTACTCACATGACATGCACTGCCTGATCCGTGAGTCCAGAACAGAACCAAAACACACACACCCTCACACCACTCGCACATATATACAGTAATCCCGCGCTTTTCGGGGGGGTTACGTTCCGAGAGTGCCTGCGTTTATTGAAAAAACCTTTTTAACTTTAATGTCATTTTAATGCATTGCCCTTAAAGAAAATGTGAAGATAAACCCGTATTTAAATCCCCTGCCGAGATAGGCAAATGAGGGCTCGTTGGAAAGGTAAAAAACTGAATTATACACTGACCATACAAGTGTAATAAGTGTTCCTCTTAGGGACCAACAGTAGAGTAGCACCAGAACAGCGCTTTGCAGGATTCACCTTTAAGTCAACCTGTGTCAGTGCATTACACGTTCTGAGACTGCCTAATCTACTCAGTACACTAAAAAGACAGTTTGACATTTACAAATAGCATAGATTTTGCAATAGTAAAGGGATTCAAAGCAAAATGTAAAGAAATGAGGAATTGATATTTTAATTTTATTTTTTAAATGTAGTTAATAGGCTTTTGGTACAGACATCTACTGTGGATGACAGTGCTCCTGAAGTCCACAAGGAGAAGCGGTACCAAACTTACCCAATAATAATAGTAAAAAAAATCTGAGAGGAACCATAATATCATATAGTGGAACAAATGCCATCATAGTAATGGATCATCATCTCATGAACCAACCAGGTGAAAAAGAATCCTTCTGAGCTCAGGTTGACTTTACTGGTCTGTTTTTTGACCGAACAGTGTTTCACATGGGCGCTGAAGTGTTTGTGCTGCGGTTGTGGGTTCTGTTCTGCTGCAGTGCTTCTGTGGTAACTTCCTGATTTTCTCTCTTCCTTTCTTTTCTTCTCTGTCTCCATGGTGGTTGTGGTGGTGGTGATGGTGGTGATGTGTTAGGCTATATGTTGGAGCCAGATCCGGATAAAAGGCCGGATATCTATCAGGTGTCCCATTTTGCGTTCAGGCTGGCCAGGCGTGACTGTCCGGTCCAGAATGTTAAGGTCAGTTTGTCTCCTCTAACAAGCTTACCACCTGTCTGGGGTTTAACTACTTTCTTTTGGGTTCTGCTCACCAATCAGATGCTGTGAGGTTTTCCTGTGTGTGACTAAAGGAATTAACTAAATCAAACCATGGCGCTCCATTGAGCCCAGATCTGGTTGAGGCTAAATAATAAATATATTCACGTTGACCATCTGGTTAAAAGTTGTTGCGGCATTTATCTTCTTTAGTAAATTGTGTGTCCGTTTCGTTTTCAGAATTCTCTGATACCTGCTAAGCTTCCTGAGCCAGTGAGAGCAAGCGAGGCAGCGGCAAAGAAGAGTCAAACACAGACCAAAGCCAGGTAGAGCTCTCAACTACACACACATGCACAACTCAGTATGGCTCAGACTTCTGTTCTGGGCCTGAGTGAACTGAGCCAAGTTCATCTGAACCAAATCCAGTCCAACCAAGTCCAACTGAACTGTGTCTGATTCTTACTGAAACGAGTCAAACAGAACCAAGCCAGAGTCCAAATAAACTGTGTCTGACTAATCCACAGTTTGTCAGCAACACAACCCAATCCAACTGTGTGTGTGTTTGTGTGTTTTTCTTCTGCAGGCTCACAGACCCCATTCCCACCACCGAAACCTCCATCACCCCTAGGCAGCGTCCCAAAGCCGGTCAGTCCCAACCTCAGCCTATAGGGGGTGTCTTGCCTTTACAGCCCGCTGCCCTGACACCCCGCAGGAGAGCTAATCAGCCAACCCAGAGCGCCACACAGCCCATAGGTGCCAACACACCTCCTACACACACCACTTACACCTGTCACTCTCACTTCTCCCTAACAGCAGGTACAAACAAACACCTCGCTTGTCTGACACTACAGACGGTTGTGTAAAAATCTTGCACCTTTATTGTATATTAATAGCTTCCAAACTTTGTTTATTCCTCGAATAAAGTTACTATACATTGAGGATATTCTGATCAGCTAGGCATTGTTAAAAAGGCAGTTTAAGCTGAAATATATTAAGCAGGAACAGTGTTTGATCCTTTTCCACATGTTCCACTCCATTAACTCCATTGAACAAAACTTCAGCAGGAGTGGGCGGGGCTAAACTGCTATTTTATACTGATACTGGTTTTAAACCGTGTCTGGAAACTACACCAGCACACTTTGAAGCTACTTTATCTTGGAAACCCACTTAATGAAAGTCCTCATGCAGACAACTCCAAGATCACAAGGCACAATACCAAGTCAGCCCTGCCAATCATGTTCTTACACTCAGAGCAGATACGTAAATTACCTCCTTCACAAGCTGGAGATCCTAAAGATCTGCAGCCCAACAGAATGAGAAGGAGAACATGTATCTCTTTCTAATTTTGATTGAATTCATAACACACACAGATCTCTCTCTTTTTTTCTTTTTTTTTTCTCTCTCTCTCTTTCTCCCTTTACCTTTATTCCTCTGGGATAAACAAAGTTTTCTGATTCTGTTATCTCCCTCTCTTTCTAGCTGTAAGTGTTATTTTGGCTCAGCCGGCCGCAGCGCTGCAATCTCAACTTGCACAGCCTTCCTCTACCCAACCCCAGCACAAACAGGTGAGCCTATTATGTGTGTGTTCAGCACTGCTTTAGTAGGATTCCACATAATTAAAGATGCAGTGGAATTACTCTTTAAATCAGATATTCATATAAATATCATATATTTGAGTGTGAAAATAATTGAATATTGAATATAATTGTACATTTATTCTGTAAGTGTATGTGTTAATGTGTGTGGGTTTTGTATAGAGTATAGAGCATAGTATAGACTGTGAGCTTGCACCTGAGTCTGTGTGTGCGTGCATTCATGTAGGTCTGTGTGTATGCGTGTAAATGGGTGTTTGTGTCTCATGCTGCTGTGTTGTGTCTCACAGCCTGTGCAGCCAATTCCGGCTTCAGCAGCTGCAGCAGGAGGTGGAACTTCAGCAGTGGCTAGCCCTGCCCCTTCAAGCCCAGCTCCACCCACTGCTCCCGCACGCACTGCCCGGCGTAAACAAACTGCACAACAACAGCAACAGCAGCAGCAACAACTAACTCCAACTTCATCTACTCCGGCTGTCCAGCCAGCACCTGACCCAGAGGAGCCGGTAAACACCCTTTCAGAAAGCATACATTTCTTTATGCTTTGCTTTGAATCACCTTGTTGGTACAGAAATACTATTTTCTGCCTAACAAACTGTCTTATCTTTGGCATATTGCGTAGATTCAATTAAATTAATAGGAAGAAATGTTTTACTGCGAAAGTACCTAAAGGTCTCTTGATAAAGGAGTTCCAAACACTCACCATTCAGCACCACCAGTATACTGATCACCACCTGATCATATTGAATTACCTGCACCTGTTTCTTCACTGGTTCAGGCTTTAAGTTATATATGCTTTGTTCTGCTTGAGTAGTCTGAGCTGGATGATTTTATTATTGTTACACTGTAAGAATTGTGTTTCTGTATTTGTTTTTTCCAGACTGCAACATCTGGTCTCTCTCAGACTCCGCCCTCCTCCCCCAGGACAGCCCAAAAGGCAGGGCACAGGCGGATCCAGAGTGACGTCACACACAGTTCCTTGTTCGGAGTCCCTGTTAGTCAGTCAACGCAGCAACTGCAGGCGGCCACCGCCGAAGCCAACCTTAACAAGTCCAAGTATGAGCAGCCTGTTAATTAATCAATACTTACCTCCCTCACCCCCAGAATCCTCAGCACATAAGCTGTGGTAGTAGCCAAGTGGGTCTTGCCTGTGAACGCGATGACTACAAAGTCACAGGTTCATCCCCCCCCCCCCCACTTTCTTCCATTGTGTCCTTGAGACCTGCTGTTGCTTCAGGGGGACTGTGCCTATAACTAATGACTGTAAGTCGCCCTTTACCCACTACCTAAGGCTTTAGGCTTTCAGGCTCCTTCACACCAGTCCAGTCTTTTCTGTAGGTAGGTCCATGTGTACACTCCATCAGAACAACTGAGCCACGGCACCCAAAAATCTGGATCTTATCATGGCTGGTGGCAACTTGGAGCTTCCCTCTTCCTCTAGCAGCACATCACAGCTGCACAGGCCACAGAGTGTGCCTGCTTTAATATCTGACTATTCTTAGAAACTCATATAGTTGTTGCGGTACTGCTGCTAATAATGCCAATAATAATAATCATAAAAATAATAACTAGAATGCATTTCAGCGCCAAAATGCAAAGTATGTTTGCATGGTTGCTGTGGAAACTGTGGTTTTAGCTAGGGTGTTCCAGGTGGTTGCTAAGATGTTTCTACGTGGGTACTATGGCATCGCAGGTGGTTTCTAAGGTGTGGGTAGTCTGTTGCTATGGTAATTAACACAAACTTAAGAAGCACAATTGAGCTAATAGATTGTTTATCTGTGTAGTGTTTCAGTGCATATGGGTGATTTTACTCTGTTGCTACAGGTCAGAAAGTGCCACCCCATCCAACTCTCCTCAGTCCTCCCAGCAGAGTGTGTATGAACCCGGCCACCAGGGCAGTGCTGTAGCCCCTGCCGCCCCTGCTCCCTCCTCTGCTCCCCAGCCGCCCCCTGTGGCCGCAAGCGTGAGTGCCCCCTCCGACCAGCCAAGCTGGAACCCCTTTGGAGATGACAACTTCTCCAAACTAACAGCAGAGGAGCTCCTGAACAAGGACTTTGCAAAACTCGCAGATGGTAAAAACCACCAGATCATTCACATTTTCAGATAAGATCAGCCTATTTAAACCTCATTCCCACATATACACATACTCACACATAAACACTCCCAGAAGAGCCTTTAAGCAGAATTGCATTTCTTCTATGCACAGACAGTGACTTTATCCTCTGTGTGTGTGTGTAGAATCTACACAGTCCCTCAGTGCCTCCACAGAGGAGCTTCTTCCAGGACTGGATGCTGTTGAACCCATCCTTCAGCCTGCAGGTACACACACACGCACACACACACACACACACACACACACACACACACACACACACACTCTCCTGATTCTCAATGCTTGTCTCTCCTCCTCTCAGCTGAAAGGCCTGCAGATATTTTGGGTTTGGATGGAGGTGCTGGTTTGTTGGCAGTTCCAGGTAACGTGTGTGTCTGTCTGTCTGTCTGTCCATCACTGTGTATGTGTGTGCCTCTATATGAAAAACAAATCTATAGTTTAGGTGGACAATTAATATAAGCAAATTACAGATTACATTAAAATAAAATACATTAAAGTATCCCCAAAATATGTTCCCAGCCCTGCAGTTGATGTTTAGTGTGAGGGAGCTTGACCAGTCAGATCAGTAACCAATCCAGAAACTAGTCAACTTCCAGTCACAATTATAATTAGGTCATACATTAGTGATAACCCACAGTAAGTCCTGAATCACATCCACAAGTCTGATCCCCTTAAACACATCATTGAGGTGTTTTTAACTGTTGTATCTGTTTCTATGTGAGTGTTGTTGTTGTTGTTAGTTCCACACTAAAATTCAACAGTGCACTTCAGTTGTGACACCTGACTTCAGAGCAGCAGTTCCAACGAAGTGGTGGTGTTCCAGATACCACCTAATGTCTCTTTGATGTTGTAAATGTATCTTTTTAAAAAATATATAGATCTTATTAAGCTCTTCTTTGTCAGTGAGACAATGTTTGACTCCATGAACACATTTGTTGAATAACAGCACAAGCTGTGGTTGCTATGGTTACAGTACCATAGTAGTGATAAATGAAACAAAGTGAAGATGGATAAAGATGGTTCATAAAGAAGTGTAACCAAAACAGCAGTTTTGCAGAGTTGTTTGCCAGTGTTGGCTTTGTTGAGTAGCAGTTAGAAGAGTTAGATTGTTCAGCGTTGAATCTCATTACCTGTGGTTTCTGAGGTTAGTGGTTTTAGGGTGGTTCTCCTACTGTTGTGAACTAAATCATTTCATTAATGTCAGGGTTTTAATCCACTTTTGCCTAAGTTACCACATGTTTTGTTAGTTTGTTTATCTTTCTCGTCGTTGTCGATTTCTGATTATACAGAGAAACTGATCGAGGGGCTGAAGTCACCAGAAGCTCCTCTGATGCTGCCCGACCTGCTGTCCATGGCTGACCCCTTCGGCAGCTCTGTGGAGGACACAAGAGATGGTAAATGAAAAGAACACAAATATATTATTTATATTGTTGGGCAATAATAAAAATAAAATTGTGATCAATCACATGGGGTTTCTGTGAATAATCGTGATTAATTGCATTCTTAAACGCAAAAATAAATGATACATTCAAAAGTAATATATTAGCGCTGTATGAACAAAAGTGCAATAATGCTGGTCTGCAAACGCTTTAAACAAACAAGGAGCTTTTTAACAGCAGCGTTACCTTTACCTTGTAAATCTCAACTTGAATATTAATGTAATCAAATCAAACATAAAACCAAAGCTATTTGCCACTTCAGGGCATTCATGTTTTATCTAGTTTGTTATAGAAAAACAAGTTAGCCTCAGAGTCCAGAGCATGAGGGGCAGAACTATTAAAGCAGCTGCAAAGGAGGCTGGACTCCATATGCAAGTCCATGTATCTGAATGCAGTGTCATTAAATGTGTAATGGTCCGACTCTTGCGAAAACCAGCCAAGATGTAGAGCACTATTTGCTGTGTGCACCCACAAGCACAAAAAAGCAACAAAATCTTTTTTAGCGAGTGATAAAATAATTGTTGGTATTAAGTAAATAATATGTTAATAAGGTGTCAACCTGCCCATGCATTCTTATGTTGGCTGTCAGACAATTAAAACAATTTTTAATTGTCTGACAGAGTTTTAAATTGTGTTATTTTGTGTATTTAATTGTAGTTAATCACATTTTGTTTAATTTGCTGAAAACAGACCCTAATGAAAGATTTTGCGTCTCTTCCTTTGAAAAGAGTTTAATTTTAAAGAGACTACACAGTCATGTGTAGTGTGCCCTCACATCAAAATAAACAGTTTTCTCTCTCTCTCTCTCTCTCTTTCTCTCTCTCCTTCTCCCTCTCCCTCCCCACTTTCTCTCTCTCCCTCTCTCTCTCTGTCTGTCTCTCTCTCTCTCTGTCTCTGTCTCTCTCTCTCTCTCTCAGGTGTATCTGAGGTGTGTCTGGACTCATTGATTCCTGGACTGGAGGCTCCTCAGGTTCATCCAGTGCAGACGGACATGGCTGCAACAGTGATGCCAGGTAAAGTTTCAGGACCTGAAAGAGAGCTGTTTGTGTGTCAAGTATAAATGTCCAAAGAAAGCTAGTAGGTCAACATTTAAAGAAAAAAAATGCTGTTTCACTCAGTTTGCTAGCCCTCTACATTCTTACCTGACTTTGAAGATTTAAAACGACTCGTTTAAATATAATATTATTATTATTACTATTATTATTACTATTATTATTATTATTATTATTATTATTGGACATGCCCCTTCTTTTCTGCAGATGCTCTGAGTGGGGAAGACTCACTTCTGGGAGGGCCGCTTTCCTCTGGCCCCACCCCCTGCCTCGATGAGTTTGCACCTATCTCGGGAGGATCCGCCCAGAGCATGTCAGGTGAGCAGAATGGCTCAGTTGTATTATAGTTTATTTTACTCTCAGTCGGACACTCTGACCTGATTAAAGGGATAGTTCTACAGTAATATTCGACTTATTCGAATAATTTGAGCTTGTTGAATTCCTCTAAAGCAGATCTTCTTACTGTCTCTCCATATTTCCTTCTGTCCCTGTCTCTGTCTCATTCTTGTTCCTTGTCTCTTCCCTATTTGTGGGTCCAGACTCATCTTGTTTGATCTCTGGTTTTGATCCCGCAAGCTCGGAGAAGAGCGCTGATGATGAGTTCGACCCTATCCCAGTGCTGGTGTCCAAAACATCTCAAGGTAGATCGACCTTATTAACTCTTTAAACTGTGACTTTACCTGGAACAGCCAAGAATTTACTGTGTTTCTCACTTACATTTGTCACTATCATTCACTTCGTGTGCAAGATCCACCTGAGCAGCTCAAATAAACAAACATTACTCACCACTGCCCTCTAATGGTGTTAACATCAAGTAAATAAACATCACTCACCGCCACATATTTAGGCATTAAGCATCACACTCCGCCGCCCTACAAAGTTATTAATATCATCTAAACAAACATTACTCACCACCACACACTAAAGGTGTTACTAACAACAAACAAACAAGCTTACCGAGCTTAAAACAAAACAACATAAAGCATGTACCCACACAATAACATAAGTGTAAATACCCTTGTTAGAGTGTGTTAGAGTGTGAATCTTGTCTGCACCCCCACTGCCTCATCTTAAATCGTAGTTTAAAAGCTGAGTGAACGTATTTGGAAAACACTGAGTTAAAAGTATCACAGAGAGTTGGCCATGCCTCTCCACAGTGCATTGCTTGGACTCACAGAAAGACACCTCGCAAGAAGGAGGAGGAACCCATAAGCTAACAATCTGAGCTGTTTTATATGACTGTGTCACACCAGCTCAGTCAGTCAGTACCTGTCTCTACGTCCCTCTGCAACTTGTGTCATTAACATGAGAACAGAAATCATTGCAACACAATGCATCACCGAACATAACACTTATACCATGATGCGAACTCTTCCTTTCCTATAAAGAAATGAGGGGCTTTTGCACAGTACTGTACTGCAATTTGGGTTCTGAGTTTTTCCGTCAGCAGGATGTGTAATTTTAAACGTACTCGGGACTGAAGGACGCTGTTGACTCTTTCTCTTTGAAGTGTATTCACTCTGTGCTGAGCGGCTACAGTGAAGTGTTGCCTCTGCCACTGCCATGTGTTTTTGTTAGTGAATGGCTAGACTTCTTCCCCATTTTGACTTAAAAACACACAGCACCTCCTAGTGTCCAGAAGTAATAGTTGTTTTGCTGCCGACACCTGTTTGAGGAGCAAAACATCGTAAATAATTGAACATAATGTAAGCTGTGTGTTGTCGATAATGAAAAGGTTTATTTTCGATAAATCTTTTTGGGGTTTTTTTTGGCCCAGGTGTACTACTTACCTTTTTTCTTCCGTGCTTTCTTTTTCTTTATCTCTTTCTCTCTCTGTTTCTCTTCCCTGCCCTCCTGCCTTCCCCCTTCTGTGCTCTTGCACCCCCTTGTGGCTGCTTTATGGTTCCCCTTTTAGGAGGCTCCTCCCACAGCTCCAGCGGCGGTTCTGAGTCCAGTTTGCCCAGTCTGGCCCGGTCACTGCTGCTGGTGGACCAGCTCATCGACCTGTAGAGCCTCACAGCCTGCAAAACTCTGCTTTCAGTCCTCTTTTACCGTACATCCATCCATCCGTCCTTCCATTTATCCTCATGTCTCATTTCCATCCATCCATCTCTTTCTCTTCTACCAGAATCTCATTCCTCAATTTTCTTGAATTTTCTTCAATTTTCTCTGCATCGCATCCCTTCTTTCGTTCTTCCTCCCCATTGGTTTGGGTTTTGTTTCTCCTCGTTCATGTACATCAGTTCACCTTTTCATCACAAGCTCATTTTTATTCATGCATTTCGTTGTTCATCCCTGAATGATCCCACCTGCTGGATGGTCTCATGTTCTTACATATGAATTGTTGTGGCGTTTCTCTAGAGCTTAGACGTCCTCGAGGTGAGTGCAGTCCGAGCCAGACTCCGTCAGAGAAGACGAGAAGTTTACTGTTGGCCTCAGGGTTTAGTGTTAGCTTAGCGTTAGCTAGTCCAGTCTAAAAGTCCGCACGGCTGTGTGTGTGTGTGTGTGTGTGTGTGAGAACCTGTACACTGATCATGATTCTGATGATTAGAAGATCACATACAAGGTTTGGGGACTCTTAGTGAACATGTTTTCTTTGTTTTTCAGTAACCTAAGGGACAAAAGTCATGGAAAAACAAAAACTTTTTTGTTATGTTTCAAAATATACTGGTCACTCCTCATTCCAGGTGCATGATATGGACAGTATATCGGTGTTGCAATTTTACTGCTACATATTGCAGTTGTGAATCCTTTTACAATGGTGTAGTGTGATCAGGAAGTTGTGGGTTTGATTCCTAAGGCTGCTAAGCACCATTGAGGTACCCTGAGCCGTCCCCACACACTACTCCCCAGGAGCTGTGTTCCTGGCTGCCCACTGCTTCACTTGGTGAATGGGTTAAATGCAGAGGAAGAATTTCCTGCTGTTCACACTGTGTGCTGTGGTGTGTTCACGTATGACAGAATGGTCACTTTCACGTCACTTCAAAAAGGGCTAAAGGGCCCAAATGATCACTTTTCTGGAACTAAAAAGACTTAAAGGCTGAGCTCCATCCATACAGACCATATTTGGAAAATAAGCTACAAAACCCGTATTTAAATGTTTTTGTGGTGTCACAAAACTCAACACATTTTTGTCCATCCATTCAGCTTGCAGCAGTTTAGCCCTACACCATCAGGCTGAAGTTATAAGGAGTGTTTCAGTCTGCTGAAGTGCAGGAAAGGTCAGCCAATCAGAATAGAGCTTAGTTACATATTTCAGTCCTGAAAACAGGACTGTTTAATTATATACGTAATCATGAAACAGTTCAATAAATACAGCAAAATGTTGGATGTGGACCCATATTTTTTCTTAGTTTTAGGGATTTTAATTACTCTCAAATATCTGCATGTCCGTTAATTTACTGAAAAATGTAAAAGTAAAACAGGTTTGTATCTGTCCCCAGACTTTGGGTGAGCCGAGCAAATCTTATAACTATAAGCATGAAATGAACAGTGCAGAGAAAAATCAGACGTCCACACTTGTTCCACCACTCTCAGATGTGGTCGATCAGTTGCGACGTGTTAGGGTCCAAATTTAGCTTATTTACTTCAGAGCTGCAGCTGAGGCTAACCTTGCTAACACAAGAAGTCAGTAGTCACCCAAATCTTTTTCGTAAAAACACAAGCCCAAAACTTCTCTTCATTACGGTGGATCAAACTTGTTCATGTGGTTTAGGACACTGTTTGATTTACCGTGAGCTGTAAAGATGAACAGAACTTGTTCATTAAAATGGACAGTAATTCATAATGTGTCCTAAACCACAAGTCTGATCCACTTTAATGAAGAGCTGGATGTGGTTTGAGGGTCTATATTTACGGTAAAAGAGTATTGCCTTCGAATGTGTGAGCCTCATAGCCTCGGTCCTGAACCAAAAAAGATGAATTTGGGTGCGTCTCCACTGATTTACAGGTGGAAAACTGTAACTGTACTTTAAGCTGCATTGAGTTCATGATCTGATTTATACGACCTCATTTATCACCAACTTCCCATCATGTCATTCTCCATCCCGTCCACCTCTCTGTAAATAAACTATCGATGTCGTACGTTGGTCCAGAATTGTAAATGTAAATTGATGTATATCTGCAATATCTGACTCCCCAAAGTGATCTGTACTCGTTGTGGAAAAAAAAAGAACACAAAAAACAAAATCCAGTCTGAACGTCCCGCGTCCTCGTAGTGTACATGACGACCAACTGCTTTAAAGACATATTTCATATACGGTTAAGATTATATGTGAATATGATTAGAGTGTTAGAGAATGAATGTATGAAACGAGTATCCATATCTATAAATACAGATATATGTATATCAGTTATAGAAATATTCAGAGGAAATCTTTATTATCTTTGTCTTTTATGTGTTGAGCTGTGTTTGCGAATGTAAAAATCCACTTTTGTTTTCTTTTCCCTCTGAAATCTCTGTATTCCCACTCCGCTCCGATGAAGAGGAAAAAGAGGACAATCTGTATCCGACCGCTGTTTGTTTGTTTATTTGTTTATTTTGTTTTGGTTTGTGATATGTGTCTCCAGGATGCTGTAAAAGCTTTCTTAAAACACTAGGGGTGGGAGTTGCCATGGCAGTGATACCTTACAATGGCAATATCTGTTCCACAATGCAGTGTAACTGCTATATACTGCTATCATTCTTGCGCCCCCTTGTGGACTTCAGGAGGAACGCCATCAGAGTAGACATGTACCAAAGTAGAAGTCTGTTAGATTTTAAAAGTATATAAATCATAATTATGTAATATTGTGCCAAAAATATCACAATACGCTGTATCAATATTTTTTTCCCTCCCACCTCTAGTGAAATATGAGGGTGTAACGATTTCAGAGATGATGAATGACTGTATAAATGAAATGAAATGCCAACAGTCTTCAATGTCAGTTAGGATTGGCCTTAGAACAGAGTTTATACAGCGTCCAGGGTATCGGGCTAAACACCAAACAGAGCCAGACCCACCCACCATCTCACTGCCCACCCTTTCATCTTAGAGGCTGGAGTGAGGTCTATTCAATCAGTTATGATAACCATCCAGCACGTATTGTTACGCTGTTGCACCACCGGACTACTTTCTAAGCCTAACCCTTATATTTAAACTTTTATACGTCAGACAGTCCCATCAGTTTCTCTAAATGTCACACAGCTGTATCCCAACAGCTAACAGACCAACTGATGGACAGAGTACCGTTTAAGACACTCAAGAGCACAACACACACAACCAAGAAAAAACACTCGCTGTTTGACACTGTAAAACAAGTCTTTTGAACCGCCTGACATGCTTCAAAGCAACAGCGGCAAACAGCCGAGCTACTGTTTTGGTTATGCACCTTTATAAACCGTGTTTCTCCCCTCTAGCATGGCAAAGTAATCATAGCAACCTCGGCAGTCAGGCGGCACAACCAAAACGAATGCAAGAATTCACAATTCACAACACATATTAACAGAATTAGTTTGTGTTGTATACTCACCGCAAAAGTAGAACCATTAAACACTCCCTGCTGAGGAGTTAAACACACTGACTCTGAATATTGGACTGAAGCAGTTGAAATTAGCCATTTGTTTAGATGCTATAGAGCCAAAATAGCACAGCTGATCGCTAAATTTGTACTGTTAGTGTAAAACACTGCAATAACTTGCCAAGCCTTGGCTGTTGAAGCTGTTGAGCTCAGGGTGAGTCTATGAAGCTAATGCTGGCCTCACATTCCTGGTTCCACCTCAAATTGAACCTTATTTTCTGTTCCGCCTTAAATTGAACCTTTATTTCCACCTCACAATATATGCACCATTTAAGATGAAGTGGGAAATTCCAGCAACATGCTGGCAAGGGGAACCCTCAGAGCCTTCAAGATCTTCTTAGAGCTGCTTTATTGTCTGATTTTGTTCATTTTAGACCATGTTTATGCAGAGTCTTGTCCTTACTGTGTTATTTAGTTTTGTTTGGCAACATTAGAGATAAATTATTAAAACTAACAGAAAATGATCTAATCAGGATGTTCCTCTCTGTGATATCTAAGCAATCTATCATTGGTCAGGCCTTCAGGAGCTGGACTGAAGTGTCCTACCATGTTCAGATTAACGACCGCCATCACTAGGAAGAGAAATCAGCCAATCACATTCTGTTCTACAGTGGCAGGGTCAGTTTTGTAAGGGAGAATGTTACTCTAGTCCATAGGTGTCAAACCTGTCCAGAAAGGGCCGCTGTGGGTGCAGGTTTTCATCCCAACCAAGAAGGAAGCACACCTG
>JBBPDH010103349.1:0-12444 GCA_037974565.1 Clupeocharax schoutedeni | reverse complement strand
ACCCACCAACGCATCCACCTTCCATCCATCCACCCACCAGTATACCCTCTTGTTCTTCCACTCACTCACTCACTCACCCACTCACTCACCCACCAACGCATCCACCTTCCGTCCATCCACCCACCAGTATACCCTCTTGTTTGTCCACCCACTCAATTCATCCACCCACCCGCTCAGAATTCTGACATGATTTCAGATGGTGATGAAAGTAAACTAAAAAAGGTTGAACAGTGTTTCCGACTGATCTAGTTTGTGATGTACAGATTTCTAAAATGGATAAATTCTGTATCGCTGCCATTCGTGCAGTTTTGTATTTTTGTGACTGTGCCACCTAAAATGTGTTCTCTTTCTTTGGAGTGCGTCTTTTATCAGTGATTTTAATGAGTGACGTAAGAACATGAGGCTGATAAATGTATGGTTTTTATAGACTTCTATATGGTTTTATGTATCAGTTTGGCCCATTTGCAATAATTTTTTCCTCCAGCAATAAGAACAGCTCAGATGATCTGGTTATGGCCTCCAGAAAACCTTTGTTGTCTTATTGTGTTCTGACTAGACTTCATTGATCTAATTGGGTTAAAAGATGGCACCATCATCAGTCTCTCTTGGGTGTTTATATATACACTGACTCTTTCTGTGTGTTGTTGCTTAGATGCCAAAGGTTTGACTAATACCAGTGAGGTGGAGGTCCTGCGAGAGAGAGTGTATGCGTCCCTGGAGGCCTACTGCAGGCAGAAATACCCAGAACAGCAGGGCAGGTATGAACAACCGTGATAGGCCTTCATTCTCTCCTCACTGTTTACCTTGTGGTACACTCAGGGCTTTGTTACTCTACACAGCTGATGAAAAATAGCAGCAATTCTGAATTTCTGCATAATTCAGAGTGTGAAGCAGTTCTTTGTAGACTCTCTAGTGGAGGTGTGTGAAACTGGATGTCTCCAACACAAATCCAGCTTTTTTACTCTTTATTAAGTCTTTATGTAGGTGTTGATGATGTAAAAAGGTGAATCCGAACTAAATCTCTTTTCTTTGGGGACTATTTTGCCTCGTGGTACCCTGCATGTATCCCTCCACCATGAATGGGTTTAGTTTTAGGACCAAAATCTTCTCAGAACTCTGGTAGAACAACATCTCAATGCAACCAGAACCATCTGATGAAGAACTTTCTGTAAAGGAGATTTTGGAGGCAGACTTCTGGTTCTATTCACCAACACTGTGAACGGTCCTGACACTCTGAACCACTATGTTTGTGTCGTAAACACATAAAGGACACATATTATGCGAAACTCACTTAAAAACTATAAAAAAACACAAGGTCTATGGGCTACAAAACATGTTCATAAAGTTCTTGGCAAAAAATCAGTCTCACATAAAGAGATTCACCAGATTTATCCTCCACAGTTTCAATTCCTTTCAAAACAAGCCATTTGGATTCCTCCCTTATTGTGACTCATAATAAGGGAAATTTGCATAGAACCGCTCCTCACCTGTTGAGCCCAGCCCTCTAGATTAGTTGAAGATGCACCTTTTTTTGTCTGCTGGTTTTAGAGTAACATAAGACACCGAGCGCTGCGGCTACAGGCAGATGCAAGTCACTCATGAAGTGTTGTGTTCATCTTGCTCTGTGTCCAACAGATAGGGCTAGATGGCGCCTCTGTTTCCCAATACTTTTGTCCATCTAGTGTATCTCTCACTCTTTCTTTCTTCTCTCAATTCCGTCCTTCAGCCTGGTCTCCATACAGCCTAGAACCACTGTCACAGACTGAAGGGATGGAAACACTTTCGCTGGTGTTAAGGATTCTAATGGATTCTAATGTAAAATCCAGAACTTAAACGCGCATCTTAAGCATGGGATGGGTGGGGCGTGGCCTGCAACACCGTATTTGCATAAAAGGGACAGAGCCCTTAAACAGTTAATTTTAAAAGGGACTGAAACTGAGAATAAAAAAGCTGGAGAATCTCTGAGTGATTTTGTGCAATGTACTTCATAAACATCTTTTATAACTTTTATAACTGAAGTGAGTTTTTGCATAAAATGTCCCCTTTGAATATTCCGGATTGTCCCATTAACGCATGTTTTTTTTCCAATTTGTCCAGATTTGCCAAGCTTCTCCTCCGGCTGCCTGCATTGCGCTCGATTGGCCTGAAGTGTCTGGAGCATCTGTTTTTCTTTAAGCTGATTGGTGACACCCCCATCGACACGTTCCTGATGGAAATGCTGGAGGCTCCCCACTAGGCTGGCCCTGAGGCATGTTGGGAGATGGGGCTTTGCCACCCGAGATCACTGTGACTGCACTTTCCAATCCCAGGGCAACTTCAGCAATTGGCCAGCCTCCGGTCTGGGGTACACTTTTCATTAATGTTTTTTTTTTTCCTCTTTGTAAGTGCACCACAGAGTCTAGAGACCCAAAACTTGCCATGAACTTAGAATATGTTGGTGCTATGTTTCAGTTGTGAGTCTTGAATTCTTGAGGATTTTTTATTTTTATTTTTTTTTGTTTTTAAAAGTTTGGAACCTTCTGTTCCCTTACTAGCTTACATAAGTGGGGTTTACATTTTTGATAGAAACCATTTGAGTGGATATAAGCTTTAATTGTCGGTAAGCGTGCTCCTTTTATCATCTCTTCAATTTTTAAAGAAAAAAATCCCTAAGTGACTAATTTATTCAGCCCAGACCTTAAAAGGCCTGGTAAAAAAAAAAAATTAGCAAATGATTTTTTAAAAAAACTGTTTCCAAAAAAATGAAACAGTTTCTAAACTGAAAAGAAAAAAAAAAATCACTCTACCGGTTTAGGTAGTCTGGCCAAATATATATATGCAATGAAGCTGGAAATCATGCACAAAAGTGTGAGGAATGGCTGTTTTGTCCATAAGGATGTACACTATGATGTGCGAATAGCAGAATAATCCTAGACCTGTATATTGGAATCAGTTCCAGGGAAGTGAGGTTTTACCGAGCACTCGTTTAAAGGGGAATGACACAGTGGTTCACATCAGAGGTTGAGATGTAAACAGAGCAGGTTCAGAGAGGATTTGGGACTAAACGGTTCAGAAACTTGACTTTTTAGAGAGGAGTCAAATGGAACCAGACGTCTCCAACACAAATCCAGCTGTTTTACTCTCTATCGCCCCCACCAGTGAACCTCCATGTGTTGATATGGATTTTGAGGATGTAAAATAGTGAATCTGAACTAAATCTCTTTTCTTTGGGGACTATTTTGCCTCACGACACCCTGCATGTATCCCTCCACCATGACTGGGTTTAGTTTTAGGTTGAATGACTTTCTGTGAGGGAGTTTTTATATTAGGACGTCTGGTTCCATTCACCCCCACTGTGACTCCCAGCAGACCTGCTCTGAACCGCTCCGTTGACACTTTAGCCACTTAATTGTGCAGAAAATTTTGAAAATGGGTGGAATTGCCCTTTAAGTAAGACTGTGAGTGCCTGATTGATCAATGCTTGATAACTTGTACTGTTTGTTTTTGTTTATTTTTCTTTCTTTTAAAATCTTGATATGTTTGGTGAAAAAAAAATACGTAAAGTAACCAGGAATAAATCGCATCACTACGTTCGGCTCCGCACCGCGTTTTGACTGCATCATTAGGGGCCGAATTTCATCGTAAAAATCCGCCAGGGACGACGCTTCTCTTTCTCTCTCTCTCTCTCTCCCTCTCTCCATTTATCACTACGCAAGCTTGTTTTCATCACATATCAGATTGCCGTGTAAACTTGAGTTATGATTCCTTACGTTAAACTGCACTATACAAACTCAAATGTCATCAAACGTTTGACCAAGAAAAAAAACGAAAAAGAAAAAAAAGTGAAAAAAAAGGAAAGGGTCATATTTTTATATACTTTTGGTGCTTCAGAAACGTTCAGAGACGTTCTGAGATGTTACATCCCTGAAAAGACGCACATGTTTAAAACAAACGCAATGGTAGTTCTCTCTTAGAATCGGAGCAATATGAAATTGAACTGGTAAATTTGAGCCCTCCTCTCGTCTCTCAGAGGGTTGACTGTTGTTTGTAGTCGAGAAAATCTTCCAACCCGTAATTTATACCGAGCGACTTCTAGTACTGTGCAACACTTCATCGTTCAGGGACGTTCAAGCAAGAAAAACCGCCATCATTTAGTTGAAAACTAGGCCGAGTAGGAGTCTGTGTATCTATTCCCACGCTTTTATCATCGCTTTTAGCTTTTAGTCGGTGTACATAAAAAGAAGCATCAAAAAATAATTTTTTTAAAAAGGAAAAAAAAAAAGCCTTAGTTTGCACTGGATTTCCTACGAATCCCAGTCTCTTGACTTTGTCTCCTCTGTGATACATGAGCCCCAGAAGGCCATGGACTCATTATTTACTCCGTTTTTTTAAATCATCAAACGGCTCGTTCTAGTTGATATACTTGCGAGAACCGTGCCAGTTTGTATTTTAGAAGGTGGGGCAAGAAATGAGTCAAGCTGATAAAATACAGTCAACTCCCAAGTTTTTCATTTTCAGTGTACATACATTTTTAAGACCAATTGTAATCAGTTACAGGTTCAGTTTTTCTCGCGTTTTCAGTGAGCTTGAGCCAAGGCATTTTTCCAAGACTCACTTTTTACCCAACTTCACCGAGGGTGCGGATGATTCTGGAGCTGACTGTAGTCCCCAAAATAGTCCAGTAGGTGCTAATTATTAACTATTAGCGCTCTGAACAACTGCGAGCGCCTCCATTCGAGACCAAGTGTCTCTCCGTGGTCCGCTATCCACTCGTGTTCGCGCTTAGCATCCATTTAAGGATGTCATTCATACGTGGACTTCAGAGAAATTATGCAAAATCAGTTCACACCAGACGTGTTTGGGTCTAAATGTAGCTTTTGGAGATACGAGGCTAATGTCATTAGCACCAGTCAACAGTGACCTGAATTCCCAAAACTGAACCCTTGAACCTCATCCAGCTCTTCATTAAGGCGATCAGACTAGTGGATGTTGTTTAGGACACAGTATGACTTACTGTGAGCTGTAAAAATGAACTGAACTATATAAAGTCTGACTGATCCAGATTCCTCCATATTTGCAGAATCTGACTCTAGATCAGTGCTCCTGAGGCGGTGTTGTGTTAAAAATGGCTGCAGCGTTTGTCTCCACGCTGAAGTTCAGTTCATTTTAACAGCTCACAGTAAGTCATATTGCGTCCTAAACCACGTCCACTAGTCTGATCACCTTAATGAAGAGCTGAATGAGGGTTGAGTCGAGATTTGGATCACTATTCACTCAGTGATATTCGCCTCGTAGTTCCAGTTCTGGTTTCAGACACGTCTCGACTGATCTGGAATCAGTGGAGCTCCGTCTAGGTCTGTGGTGGTTCTCCAGATCGGGCTTAATCCACTAAACCGAAGTGATACGGAGTGAATAAAATGGGAGTCCCAGGCCTTTTTTAAAAAAAAATTTTTTTTAAAGGGCTTCTGTGCTTATTGGTTTCTCTTATTTCTTTCAGACTTTTTCTTTGCTGTTGCATTTTTTTTTTCTGTCCTTGCCAACAGCTTCAGGGACGAAGACCACAGAGACGTTTTTAAAATGCAAAAGTTCCCTTTTTTTCTTTTCTCCTCTCTTTTGGAATAGATGTGTTTACCACGCCTTTTTATTGAGGTCTGTTTTCATACGGTCCTGTACAACAACCATCCTTACTGCATTAGACATGTCTGTCTGTCATTGCACTAAAATTGTCATACAATGAATGATTGTAATGATCCTCTGTCAGGTTCTCTGCTGTCACGGCTCGTTCGAGAGGAGCTCGATGGCACTGAAGGGAACCGCATGGTGTACAAGACCCTAAATAAAGAAAAGCTGGTGACATGTCCTCCCGTGTCCGGTGTGCTCCTGTGGCCCAGGAGGGGCCTCGACTATCAGAACACTGACTGTTGGCTGGGGCTGCTCTAGCAGGGAAGAAAGTTCACACACTGACTTGTGATGAAAGTTAAAAATACTCTGTGTGAAGGTCTGGTTTTTGTGAGGTCACAGAACATTTACATACATCTGCCTGGAGTGTTGAATGAGGCACAAGACTGCAGTCAGTCAGAGCAGGGTTCATTTGCATATATCAGACTTAAATGCACTTTTATTCTGAGGTAAAATGAGCTGGAAAATGGTGTCAAAGTAAATTAGGACAGTTTTTATAGAACCACACAGACAACATAACGCTCCGCCCTAATCACTGTCCCGTCCTACTGCTTGCCCCGCCCTAATCACGGTCCCGTCCTACTGCTTGCCCCGCCCTAATCACGGTCCTGTCCTACTGCTTGCCCCGCCCTAATCACTGTCCCGCCCTAATGTGCACCCCGCCCTAGTCACTGTCCCGCCCTAATGTGCACCCCGCCCGACTACTCGCCTCACCCTAATCACCATGATCCTATCCTCCACACCTGCCCGCCCTCTGCCTACCCCACCCCATCCACTCGGGAGGCTGCAATCCCAAACACTTTTTGGGATAGAAACAACTAAAAACACACACAGTGCTTCTCTGGATGCTTTTTTTATTGCAAGATTTGTATACAGTATATACTTTTTTTGCTGTGGGTATTAACAAGATAAATTCACATTCTAGGTTCTCATTCAACACCCACCTTTTTATGGCACTTGCAGCGATGGGTTCAAATCTACTTGTTATTTTTTTGGTGTTTTTACTCTAAGTGCAATGATGCTGAAGGCTTTTGAGCAGGAGTGGAGCGGACCGAACATGTGTCAAGTTTGTGCGAAGTTAAAAACGGGAAGCATGGTGAAAAAAAGCGCACCCAAGTCAATGAACCCCCCCCCCCAACCCCAAGGACCTCCCCCACTTTATTTCATCATAAAAGCCTTAGGAGAGTTTCGGCTTTATGTCTGAACCATGCATGGCTTGCTTTAATCTCTTAAATTACACTTTTTTTCACATAAAAATGCCGATCCTGAACCTATATTACACTATTCTATACAAAACAGACACAAACATACAAACGAAAGTGTCATTTACACAATTGTACAGCATCTGTTTTCTTCTGTAGCCTGTTTTTTTTCTACATTTCCACGTTACAGTACTCGCGAAAACAAAAATGCATACTTTAATTTTTTTAAATACTTGAATGAAATTCCTCCATGTGACGCAGACAATAAGGTGCTAGAGGTTCTACTGGACTGTGTAGTGGACGCGGTGCAGAATTGCTCTGCGTCCTGCTGGAAGGAACAACCTTCTGAAATACGACATTCTGCACTAATTCAGCTCAACATTTTCACCTAAATCCATAAAAAAAAATCTCCCGAACTCTTTGTGCTGAAAAGTAACTCTGTTGCTAAAAGGCACACGGTTGTGAAATAAAACCACTGCTGTGTGTCGGGCTCAACTTCACCCCTGTGTTCTCAGAGTCGAGCATCAAACGGAGTCCATTAAAGGGAAACTCCAGAGTTCCTTCTGCTGTATCTGTGGTGGATGTTTGGTTACCATAGACTGCAACACGTTTCCTGAACTCAAAGATGCATCCACTCTGAACTCATTTATAATAGAATTGAGTTCAAATAGAATGAATGAACTCATAATAGGAGTCTATGGGCAGATGGTCAGGGGAACGTGTTAAAGAAACTGGTGACTGAGTGTCCGCCACAGATAAAACAAAGTGGAATATCCCTTTAAACTGTCCCTGTATGTTTAATCTGTATGACCTCTCCACGTCAGCTCCAGCACGACTGGCAGGTTCTGAGGCTCAGCTGTGTGTGTGTCTCCTGCCTGTGTGAAATTTAAAAACATGCAAGTCTGATTAAAACAAAAGAAAGAAAGAAAATACCACAGCAGTGCAGATGGGAGAAAGCGCCCACAGGTTTCTTCATCAGTGGTTTGTAATCGGGCGCTCCGCAGGTTCTGCTGGACATTAGTGCTACTAGTCAATGCAGTTTTTCACCACCGGGGGGCGCCAGAGCGCAGCCTTGATCCAAACACAGCTCTTTGGGTTCTCTCTCAAGGCCACAGTGGTTAGAAACACGAGTGTGTCTGAAGAGGGCGAGTCCGGCGGTCCAGTCACAGGGCTGAGAGAGGGTGGACGAGTGTGTGTGTGTGTGTGTGTGGTTGACCCTTTGTGTGCTTGTTTTCTAGAAATGTGTTAAAAAGAAAAAGCGCTGAAATGTCACTTTCCAGCCACCGGTATGTTTGAGTAGAGTCCAAGGTTGTATCTCCTGTGTGTGTGTGTGTGTGTGTGTGTGTGAACACCCTGAGCTGCTTGAGTCTTTTTTTGTGTCACACTTGCATCTCAGAGCCGCTGGACAAGCCCAGAGCCTGAACCTCCTCTGGAGAGAGACCACTCTTCAGTGTCCTCCTCACTGCAGAGAGAGAGAGAGAGAGAAGGTAGGACAGGAGGAAAAATTAAAGGATGGAGGAGAGCAGGGAGAGAAGGGGGAAATAAAGAGGGAGGATGGAGACAGAGGAGGAGAGAAAAGGGGTGAAGGGATAGAGAGTACAGAGAGGAGGGAAGAGAGACAGAGAAGGAGGGAAGAGGAGAGAGACAGAGAGAGGAAGGGAAGAAGAGAGAGAAAGAGAAGTGAGAGAAGAAGGGAAGAGGAGAGAGCGAGAGAAGAAGGGAAGAGGAGAGAGCGAGAGAAGAAGGGAAGAGAAGAGAGCGAGAGAGAGAGAAGAAGGGAAGAGAAGAGAGCGAGAGAGAGAGAGAAGGAGGGAAGGGAAAGAAAGGGAGGAGAGAAAAACCCATTAGAGCTGTTTCATGTATGCTCGTTTCCACTGTGTAACCCTTAAAATCCTCCTGTGGGTTCCCGGGGGGTCCGAGGCCGTGGGTGTGGTTGTTTACTCACAGGATTTGCGGTTGGCTCGTGAGCGCCTCCTCTCTCTGGGCTGGCTGCGCTGGCTCGGGCCCTGAGTCGCCGACTTCACAATGCGCTCCATGATCTCGTCCGCTGTGTCCTCGATGCCGCTGGGCGTCTCTTCGTTGGCGGAGGAAAACAGCGGCAAGCGCCCTGAACAGAGGAGCAGACCGTCACTGTCACAAGCGCCGAGACACGAGCACTGATGTCCCCATATATTCCCATAGACTTGCACTGATGTACCATTGATATCTCTAAGTATCTAAGTATCCTCGTAGACTTGCACACATTCACACTCATATATATATATATATATATATATAAATTAGGGCTGAGAAGTTAACGCGTTAATTAGATTAATTAATCGCAGAAAAAAATAACGTGTTAATATTTTTAACGCAATTAACGCGTATAGACATGTGACGTACACTTTGTAGAACTGCAGCCAGATACTCTTGGGTAGAGCTGGATACTCAGATCGTACTGAGTCCCTCAGTAAAGTGATCTGGATCTGCGAGTCACTATACGCCGGTAGATTCACTCATTCACTCGTTTTCTAAACTCTCCTGTCCTGGATAACAGAGTTAGCACTAGCACTAGCTGTGTTAGCACCAAGAGAGAACCACGCCTACTTTTGTGCTGAGCCCCGCGGCAAGCGAGGTGTGTTCTCACTGTTTTTTGAGAGAAAGCGCAAACCCTCGCGGCGAGTGCGCGGGCTGCGTTCGGTCTGAAAGCCCGCTAGGCTAATGAGTGAATCTACCGGCGTATAGTGACTCGCAGATCCGGATCACTTTACTGAGGGAATCAGAGGCTTTGTAGATTCTGGACACTCAGAGACTTTTAAGATTAGCTTTTCCTCCATACCCTGTGTTTGTGTGTGTGTTTGTGTGTGTGTTTGTGTAGACATAGGTTTATGTCATTGGTTTGTGTTCAATAAGTTACAACTGTCATATACTGTAACCTAATTTATAGGTCTGTGTTCAGTCAGTGATAATGTCATGACCATTGTAGCCTAAAGTTTAGGCTTGTATTCAATAATAAATGGTAAAAACTGCTTCTTGTAATGTCTGTATGTATGTGCGATTAAATGCGATTAATTAGATTAATTACTCGCCACACCATGTAAATCAACGTTGGGTGTTTCTCTTTTATCCTGTTGGCTCGCAACAACCCCCCTCCCCCACCACCCTATATATATGTATATATATATATGTATGTATCACTGATAATATATATGTTTATCTCTTTAACACTGTTTAAGGGTGGTTGGTTGGTGGTTTGTACTGGGTGGTGGCTCTGAGGTACCGGGTGGTGGGTTTCGGGTTCCGGGTGGTGGGTTTGGAGTACTGGGTGGAGGGTCTGGGGTAGCGGGTGGTGGGTTTGGTGTACAGGGTGGTGGGTTTGGGGTACTGGATCGTGGGTCTGAGGTACCGGGTGGTGGGTTTGGGGTACCGGCTGGTGGGTTTGGGGTTTCTGGTGGTGGGTCTGAGGTACCGGGTGGTGGGTTTGGGGTACCGGGTGGTGGTTTGAGGTACTGGGTGGAGGGTCTGGGGTACTGGGTGGTGGTTTGAGGTACTTGGTGGTGGGTCTGGGTTACCGGGTGGTGGTTTGAGGTACTGGGTGGAGGGTCTGGGGTACCGGGTGGTGGTCTGGGGTACCGGGTGGTAGGTCTGGGGTACCAGGTGGTGGTTTGAGGGTTTTAAGCACCTCTGCTGGCTCTGCTCCGTGTTCGAAGGCCAGGTAGGACAGACGTCGTGCTGTCGTTGCCCTGCAGGCTGTTCCGCAGTACTGCAGTCATCTGCTCGTGCTCCGCCACATCCTCAGCGTAGCCCAGCCCCTGGGACGGAGCCTCTGAACCCTCCGCTGGTGAACCCGCAAACTTCCCACTCTGTGGTGGAGAAATGACATGCAAACATCATGGCTGCGATTCTGCAGTTCAAGCGTGGATTAAGGAAATTCTTCATGCAGGAACTTCAACAGGAACCTTCCAGTTCCCACATGCACTTTAAAACCAGGGTAACTGTCGTCAGTCCGTCGTGTTACTGAGAGGCGAGAGCTGTGAGTCAATCACAACTGTGTCTGTGCAGCCTTTTAATTCATTCATTCATTTTCATAGACTCAGCATTTTATTTTAGTCACAAAAATAAAAATATAAGAGAACGCACACTGGGATGTTCCACATTTGCGTGTTACATAATGTTTACTAAAATACTTAATATTCTTTACCCATAAATTTACTGCATTTTCACCATCTGACTTCCTTCATTAAGATTTTTTTTATTATTCATCACTGCTGACCTACAATACACCCTAATATAACTATAATGATGATGACCAGTGTTAGATAAGGAGCTATTAAGTGCTGAAACAGTAACGAGTGCATTTAAGGTTAAAGGACAGTCTAGAATTTGACTCGGTATCACCAACAACCAGTTAATAGGAGTCAGACCTGCACTGTTACAGATTCTCTCATCTTAGAAAGGAAACTGTCTTTATTTCACAACTTTTTATTTAGAGTTCAACCAACAACTTTTAGTTTAACCAGAATTAAACTCTGCAGTCGACTACAGACGCAATCTTAACCAACCCCCCCCCCTAGTGGCGGCTTTCTGACATTACAGGGCCAGTGATAATCAATTCACAGAAAAAAATAAAAAATTCTTATGAGCTGTGGAGGAATCTCTGCTTCTGCAGATAAGTTAAAATGGGCTTCATAAGACAACCATTCTCTCTCTCTCCCTCCCTCCCTCCCTCCCTCCCTCACATACACACACACACAGAATATACCCAAAGGCCTCATCGAGCATCAGTGGTCCAAAGTTGTACTGTGGAGTGACTCTGATTCTCTTAACAATAAGATCTCCTCTCTCATAAGACCTCATAGGGTCCCATAAGGTCCCACAGGGTCTCTCTGGGTCCCATAAGGTTCTGTAAGGTCCACAGGGTTAGGGTTGTCTCATTAGGTCCCATAGGGTCTTACAAGGTCCTTAAACCCACAGGTCTCACAATTTTTAAACATTAAAAATGTCTGTTTAATTTTAAACAGAATTTGTTGTTTGAATATTCAGCTACATCGATGAAACATGGAAATATATAATAAATATGAGATCATATCTGAGGGATGAATATTCTGAGTGGCCAACAGGGGGCCGTCCCACGCCCACCCAACACTGAACGCCCTCGGAACATCGCTCCCATGAAGTCTTTGGTTGACGTTTTTGTCTTAAAGGTGATGTTACAAAGTGGAGAGAAAAAAAGTCCATCCATCAGTGTGTTAATCAGATAGAGTTAGAGTTAGAGTCTTTTACCTGTAAAAAAAAGGCCACTCAGGTTAATGACATGCACATACACACAAGCCCATACCTCACCATCTTCTTCATCCTCACTCTACAGAGAAGAAGCGAAACAAAGCCATGAAGACGGTGAAGGACAGAAGAGAGGAAAAGAACAGAAACTGCAACAAAATGTTTATTCTGGTTTACTTCTGAAATCAGGAGTGTTGAGTGTGTTTGGTGAAAAACAGTTCTGATTTCTGTACAGTTCTGGTGAATGAAGCCAGACGTCTCCAACACTAATATAGTGGAGGTGAATGGAACCAGACGTCTCCAACACTAATATAGTGGAGGTGAA
>JBBPDH010102637.1:0-20294 GCA_037974565.1 Clupeocharax schoutedeni | reverse complement strand
GTTATTTGTATAGATATCTAACTTCATATTGAGATCTGATGTATCTAATGTGTTTCTTTAAAGTGTTCCTTTAATTTTTGTGAGCAGTGTACATCCAGTTCAGGTACGTCATAATGATTTGGTTCGGTCTGTGACATCATTATGAACCAGACAGCGGTCAGTCAACCAGATCCAGTTCGGTCAGTGGAACCAATTCAGCATCAGACATCATATGATCCATTTCAGTGACATCATAAAAATCAGTTCAGTCTGTGACATCATAATGGTCCAAAACAGTGTGTGATTCAATTCAATTATGATAATTTTGGGAGAAAATGTAGTACTTTAGGAAATCTCACATTTTGCCACTATTTGGTTTGAATCTAATTACACAATTATTATTTCTGCCCAAAACTGTAAATATTATATTAATGATAATATTCTGTTATAAGCTGAGGGTGAGTTCAGCTGGTATCTCTCTGCTGCCCTTCATGGCTGAAGATGGTAATGCCTGTTCTGTGCCCTTTCGTTTTTCTCTCGTTGTCTTCTTCTCTCTTGGCTTTTCTTTCTATAAATGTATTCTTTCTCTTTATTCTCTTGCTCCTTTTCTCTGTCCTCTTTATCGCTCTCATTGATGACGACTACACATGACATCTATTTATTCAGCAGACACTTTTATTTAGAGTGACCTTAACCAGCAACTTATGGGGGGAGAGAGAAACAGAAAAAATGAATTTGAGGAAAAGGACATAAGGAAAGAGAGAAAAAGAGAGAGAGAGAAAGAGAGAAAGACTAAACTCCAGACACTGGAGAATGTAAACAGGTGTTAAAAATAACTGTCAAGGACACACACACACACACACACACACACACAATTCTATCATGATGTCTGGATCTGAAGGTAGCAAATCAGCTGCACTGATTTTATGCTATCATTTTTATTTGATTATAATAATCGCTAATGAACATTATTTGGTCTAAATAAATTTCACTTATCACACTTATGAAATGAGTTTTTGTGTGTATTTTTATGATCTAAATCTGAATAATTTTATCATGCTAAAATAATCAAATTGAATCTAATCAGTGAAATGTGAGACTTAACACATTAATTCAGTTCTTAAAGATTTTGCCATTAAGCCTTCAGTAAAAAAGATAAATTGAGTGGTCTGACACTTTACTAACCCAAGATCAGTTCAGAACAGGAGCTATGAGGCAATAGTCACAAATTTTTACTGTAAACATAAACCCTAAATCTCCTCTGGAACCTCAAACCACATCCAGCTCTTCTTTGTGGGCGTGGTTTAGGCAGGGCTCCAGGTGGCAACTAAAATGGTAGCCAGTGCGACTAGATTATGTTTTTTGCGACTAGCTTTTTCATTTCAGCCACCAATGCTGATCGTCCCTCACGACCAAAAGTACAAGAACAGTGAGATCTTATAATGTGGAGATATGCTTAACATGAATCTGTCGTTCCTACGACACTATCACACGTTCTGTCGTGGGAATTTTGTCTCTTTTTAATGAGTCGGATCATTTGGATCGGATCACTAAGAAGATCCAGCTCCTTCAGCTCCCAAATGAGTAGACGGACAGGTAAACTGTGTCTATGCTCAAACCGCCTCGTTTGCAACTGACACATCCTTCATATCACAGGATTCACACAACCTGGCAAACTGTTGTAGAGTGCATTCTAAAATATAATAAAAATAAACATTAACTACACGAGAAACACTATTTACTTTTACTTTGGCAACAACTCAGTCCATGTTGTGATTTCTTGTTTCGTTAACGCTCTTTACACGTGGTAAGACTGGAGATAAATTGCCATGTTTTTATTTATATCCTATTTGACGGAGATGATGGCTCCTAAAAAAATAATTTGGCTCCTCTATATTTTGTGTTTAGGGTTTCATTTTGTCCGGAGCCCTGGGTTTAGGATACGGTATGGCTCACTGTATGCTGTAAAAATGAACTTCAGTGCTTTAGGCGGCCATTTCAGATGACATCAGGGCTGCTGTTCACAAAGCTGGACTGATCTGGGATTAGATTCTTCCATATTTATGCTCTTGGTCCTGAGGCGGTTTGTGAAAACAGATCCTGTTGTGTAAAAAGGCGCCACAACGTTTGGTTGCCACTGAAGTTCAGGCCTTTTAACGACCATAATCCTGTGAAACACTGTAATTATTACAGATTTAATGTAACTCGGACGGTAATGAGGGGATTACTACAGCATCGAAACCGAGAAGATTAAAGTGATTCTGGGTAAAGAGGGGCCTTGCTGTACGCGTTTCTTGATTGTTGTGCCATGGCCGAGGGATTAGTGGTTGCATTACTCAGTATAACTCTCACTCTGGGTGGGTAGGGTGGACCTCTCCCTCCACCAAACTACCAGCATTACCGTCTTCTCTCTCTCTGGGTGGGTAGGGGGGTCCTTTCTCTACCCCTCTACTCAGTGTAGCTGTCTTCTTTATCTGAGTGTGCAAGGTGGTCCTCCCTCTCCCCCATCACTCAGTATAACAGTCCTCGTTGTGCTAGTGCCCCCTGTGGGATTCTAGCAGTGTGTTAGTATTCAGCAGCTTCTTCTGTACAACTCAGTAACACGGAGATAGATAGAGAGAGAGAGAGAGAGAGAGAGAGAGGCCTCACTAAGAGAGTTAAAGTCGGCATTTTTCTTCATCTGGCAGCTTTACTGAACAAACAGCCACAGGCTTATGTAACTCTCTCTCTCTCTCTGTTTCTTTCTTGTCTTGAACTCCTTTGCCCTCTTTTAAAACTCTTTTCCTTTCTCTTTCTGTCTCACTTTCTGCTTTTTCTGTTTCTTACCTCTCTTTCTGTTTTTACTTTATCTGTGTGTATCTCTGCTTAACTCAGTCTTTCCACTCAGTCTCTCTATTTCTTTATATTCTTTCTCTACAACTCCCCCCCTCTCTCTTTCTCCTTTTCTCTATCTGCCTGTCTCTCTTACTCTCTCTGAACCTCTCCCTAATTCTCTCCAGTCTTGTTATATAAATAAACCCTGGTTCCAAAAGGGGCTCCGCCCGCTCCTGGCTTAGTTTAGGGTATTTCGGGGAGGGCTGCAATGCTCCTGTGGTGCAGGAGGATAGCTTGGAAAGCAACAGGTACATGTGCAATTAAGATATACACTGATCTTATATGTACGTATATATAGTAATCCTCTGCTTTTCGTGGGGTTTATGTTCCGAGAGCACCCATGTGTAGTGAAGAATGGCTAAAATGGCTATTTTTATAGTGTAAACCCTAAGTATGCCCCCAAATATTTTAAACTCAGTTTAATGCATTACCCATAAAGAAAATGTAAAGGAAAACCCATATTTGCCTTTTTATTAAAATTTCCCACTTTCTGAGTTGATATATGCAACTATTATTGGGACATCGCAGCGAAGTTTTCGGGGAATAACCGCTGATCTCCTCAGGCTACAAATACAAATAAAGGCTTGTTGGAAAGGTCACCTGGAAATCAATCGAACTGTGAAGTTTGAAGTGTCTGCAAGAAATCACACGGAGTGTCTCAACCCTGGTGTGGAATTGAAAAAAACTGCTGTAATTCGAAAATAATTTGAAAAGAATCCCCTTGTGTGAAAACATACAGAAACAATATATATTTATTGCCACAAAAAAGCAAAAAAAAAAGGCAGAGAATTCCACGTTATTGTGGGGATTTCCATGTAAAACTATGAATTTCTTTCTCAAAATAAATCTGCTTGTGACTGAATCCGCGACTCCTGATCCGCGTAAAACTGGGGGTTTACTGTACTAGGTGGAAACACTGTATATTTACTAAATAAACTGTATCAGAATAAAACCCTTAAAGTTAATATATGTAATTAATTAAAGTGATCTGTGGGCACATTACAATAATTTGACTGGACACGGTCACTTAAAGCAAGTGTGTTTATAATCTGAAGACGCTGAAGTGAGTCCAGCTCATTCTGCAGAGCGTTTAACAAAGGAACACAAACACTGAGCTAAAAGCACAAACAGCTGCTGTTTAAAAGGCTTTCTGGCAGTGAAAATAATCCCCCGAGGAGTAAAAGAGCAGGTTAAATGTGGTCTGGCCAGAATGAACATATGGTGTTTGATTATAAAGCTTTTGATTAAATCAGCGGTTTAGGGAAAATAAGTTATTGTTATATATACACACATATATATATACACACACAGGTGTGCTTTGTTCTGCTTGGCTTAACAAACAAATAACATTCCTCTGAAACTGGTCAGGTGCCAGGGCTGGACTGAGAATGGGAAAGTCCTTCAGGAAGCCTGGAGAACTGTTTTTCAAGACTACATAAAAAACACAAGAAAGTCTGGATCTTTAGAAGTAAAATATAAAGAAATGAGAGGGACTCAAAGACTGTTGCGCAGTACTAAATAAGCATATACATGTGTAAATCTGCATCAAGGCAACTGAAGGAGATCTGGTTGGAACTGCTGGTTGGAAATAAATTAATTCATTAATTCTCTGTTACCGCTTAACAGACCTTACTAGGGTCGCGGGGGCCAACAGGCGCGATGCAGGGACTCAACCTGGGCAGGGCGCCAGCCCACACACACCATTCACTGACACACACGGTCAATTTAGAATCTCCAATTCATCTGACACGCATGTCTTTAGACTGTTGGAGAAACCAGAGACCCCAGAGGAAACCCACACCACCATTAGGAGAATATGCAACCCCCCCCACACACAAGACCAAGATCCAGATTCAAACCTCCAACCCAGGATGTGTGAGGCAACAGTGCAACCACTGCACTCACTTTTAAAAATATTGATATTAGTGTTCGAGTCCTAAGATTTGTTTATGTAGATGAGCTCTGCCATGATTGGCTTCCTCCTTCAGGGCTGAAACACTCCTTATAACTTCAGTATGAATGAGGCCAACTTGAGCTGAGTATGTGAAAATGTGAGTTAAGCAGCTGTGAGTTGAGCTGCTTGGGTGGGGCCAAACTGCTATAAATATTATTGGACTATTTTGTGACATCACAAAAACAATGAATTCAAATCAGGTCATTTTTTCTGCCCACAAGCTTACATACCTTAAAAAAAAGGTGAGCAAATGTAGTACGGGTTTTTCCATAGCTTCAATATCATCACAGTTATTGTGAACATGGAAAACAGTAAAAATGAAAATGCACAGTGTCATCAGCGGCCACAAATGGAGCTCAGACTGAGAGGCTGTATGTATTGGGAGTGATGGGAGTCGCTATAGAGACGACAATACATTACTATGAAGATATAAAGTGGAGGAAATAAGTATTTGACCTCTCGCAGATTTTGTAAGTTTGTCCAATGATAAAGAAATGAAAAGTATCAGAACAGTATCATTTTAATGGTAGGTTTATTTTAACAGCGACAGACAGCACATCAAAAGGAAACTTGAAAAAATAAATTAAACTTTAAATAAAAGATAGAAACTGATTTGCATTTATTGAGTGAAATAAGTATTTGAACCCCTACCAACCATTAAGAGTTCTGGCTCCCACAGCCAGAACTCTTAACAGATTAACTCCCACAGGTTAGACACTCCTACTCAATTAGTCACCCTCACTAAAGACACCTGTCCAGAGAATCATTCAATCAAGCAGACTCCAAACTCTCCAACATGGGAAAGACCAAAGAGCTGTCCAAGGATGTCAGAGACCAATGTATTATTCATTGTTCCACAATAAACAAATGGATTGTTCAGTACAGGAGTCTCTAGTGCTACTGAGACCTCATACAAGAGAACACAAAACAAAAATCAGGTCCAGCGCCACCTTGTGGAATTCAGGACAAAAGCTATCAGAGTGGATGTCGGTCGAAAAAATAAAATTCTGTCAAATACATCATAAAATTATGTTAAGTATGGTGGTGCAAGCCACACTCGCACAAAAATGGTTGGGAAAAGCTTACATAGTTGAAAGAACTTTTTTGAGAACACAGAATAAAGGGAATAAAGAATAGCCTCATATACAATCTGTCAAATACAATCTGTCTATAAAATGTATACCAGAATGAATAATTTGAGTATATAATAGAGTATAATAAAGTGTACAATCAGAGTACTATCTCACACTTTTAAGGTGACTCACTCTTTCACTCTCTCCTTATTCATTATGAAAGCAACTCGACAACAAAAATCGATTTTTTCAATGATTAAATCTGAATACACAAGCAACAGAAGTGAGAAGTGACACCAAATTAAGCAATAAAAAGAACAACAATAATCCTAGTAATAATAAAACTTAAGAACATCACTGTGACTGTTTCACTGCCATCACACTACATATCACAAGAACATGTACAGTGTCAGTTTTCTTCAACCTCTTAAGTAAACAGTGTTGGTGTTTTTTCTGTATCCAGAAGCAACGACTGCTCTGATAGTGAAGTCTGAACAGTACAGCAGTGTACTCGAAAATATAATTACCAGCTGCTCCCTGTCTGCATATGTTTCTGTCTTTGGGAGCCAGAAAACCCATCCAGCTCCTCTCTGACCGCACATCTGATCACGTGGGCAGAAACACAGGAAACTCCAGAAGCTCTCAGCCTGTGAAAATCCACCATCTAACCTAAAGGCTTGGCTGCTCTGCGCATTAATGCATTGGGCAAACGTGCAACAAAGTTTATCGCTATATTTTTATTTTTAAACTGAGTTTTTCAGCTTTTTTAATGGTGAAATAAATCACTGAGGAACGCCACAGACCTCGTTTCTCTGCACAGGGCTCTGTCCTGTCCTGTTTCTGAAGAAAAAGAATCCACTAAAACTTTTTTTGAGAACACAAAATAAAGGGAACAAAGAATACCCTCACAAATACAATGTGTCTATAAAATGTATAACAGAATGTATAACCCAAGTGTATAATAGAGTGTATAACTATAAATTGAGTGTTAATAAATAAAGTGAATAATCTGGGTGTAAAACCTGAGTGTAAAATAGGTATATAACCTGAGTGCATGATGAGTGTATAACTTGAGTATATAATAGTGTCTCATCTGAGAGTATAGTCAAGTGTATAACAGTGTATTCTAGAGTATATAATAGATTATATAATCTGAGAATATAATGTGTAATCTGCTCTGGTAGAATTCACTCACAAAAATGTTTCACCCAAACTACCACAGAAAATCATACCCATGCCCTCATTCTTCAAGTGTTCTTTAGCAGAGACACTGGTTCTACAAAAAGTATTTGTTCCCTTCCTGTTTTTTTTTTTTTAATGTTTGCCATGTTTAAATGTTTCAAATTATTAAAGAAATTTCAATATTAGACAAAGATAACCCAGGTAAACATAACATGTAGTTTTAAAGTGATGGATTTTATTTATTAGGTTAAAAAACTTTCCAAACCTACATGGCCCTATGTAAAAAACCTAATAACATTCAGAAGCTTAGAATTGGTCAGTAGAAGTGGTTTGAACATTTTTTTGTGATATTTTGGACCATATTAAAATAATTCCAACGTTAAACTCTACAGAGCTTCAGTGCTGGACTAACATTAGAGCGGGACCATCTCTGTGCGTCCCTGGACTTTGAAAGTGTGTTTACTTTCCAAAAACAGGCGTTAGCTTGTAGAATTGTTTGACCAGACAAAACTGAACATGCCTTGTTTGCTCAGTCCTGAACTTATAGGACGTCAAGTGCTGTTCCTGACAGCCCCGATAACTTTGCCTGGACCTTCTTGGGAGAAAAAAGAGTTTTCACTAAACTGACCTGTCCAGTTACATCACAGCTCAGCTCCACGTAACACCATTTTAGCCCTCCATGTAATTTTAGCCCTGGTTAACCTACAGTCTTGACCCCAATTCCCATAATTTCTATCGATTTTTAAGGAAAATGAGACAGCAGGTTGGTACAGTGATTTACTGCAACATGTGCATACACACAAGTAAATACAGTATAAACTCAAAGAGAGTTTAAAGACACTTTCTTTAAGTGTCTCCAGTAATAGTTCTCCAGGCTTCTTGAAGGAAGTCCCAAAGCTGCTCTTGGGATGTTGCCTGTTCTTTTTCCACTGTGCTAATTGGGGAGGCCATTGTGTTTTTTTCTGTCAAGGTGCTTTGACTGCATTGACATTGTGTTTGGGCATTTTGTTGATGCTAAAAAATAAAGTTGGTGCCAATCAGATGCTTTCCAGATGGTACTGCTGATAGGGGCTCAAGACTTTTGCATAGAAGTGTAGCTAACAAGCAATGGAAGCTTAAATCCCCCGAGTTAGCACAGTGATAACTTTCAAAAACTGAAAGGAATTTTTTCATTCCAGCTTAACATTTACCTGCTGCACTATTTAGGCGGGATAGAAAATTAGAAAAAACTGCTGGTGACTCTCAAATGGGTTAAAATGGACAAAATATTCTGTGTTTAGCTGCATTGATGTATTTCGGTCCATGTACTGTCAGGTTGCGGTGCTAAAGTGTATATATTATGTCTGGGTACGTAAACACGTTATTATCATATTATTGACACATTAATGTTTTTTTTTTATCCATTTATTTTAAAAGTTTGTTGCTTTTTTGGGTTCATGAGTGCGCGGAGTTCACAGCTCTACCTCACAGTTGTTTTTTGCTAGGTTCAGGCATCTGCAGCTATAATGCTCTGGACTCACACTGAGGGCACCTTGTGTTTCTATGTGTTTAGGTCATTGCGATATATTTGAACTGCAACTGTGTAAAAGCTGGTCATAGAGCTTTAAAAATAAATGTGTGCCATACACTACTTTTGAATTAATAATTGAATAATTTTGAATTAACAATTCCAAAACCATACAATTAATCACAATTAAACATTTTAATTGTTGCCCAGCAATAGTATATACATATATACTGCCAGTCAAATGATTTAGAACACCCCCATTTTTCAATCTCATTGTTCATTCTGAAGAAAGTTCTTCACAACTATGTTGCAGAAGTTCACCATCTTGTTCTTTTTTCTAAGCTAGTTCTGGCAGAGCTTGGTTTTGGTTCACTCTCTTGCTGTAGTATGAGCCCAACCAACTAGGCACATACCAGAGGAACTGCATGGCACTACAGAGTTCAGCACTACCTAGTAACTGTTCAGTTAGGGATATTTTTATTTACATGAGTGCTTGTCCTTTTGCTCTGAATTTTAATGAAATAAGTAAAAGTTCCCTTTGGTAATACTACTAATGTATGAGATGTGTCACAGTGTGGGGGAAGGCTAAACCCCCACGACCACGAACTGCCTCGTGGAAGGGAGCAGGCTGGAGAACTAGAGTCCATGCTTTGGCTTTTATTGAAGAATAAACACGAAAACAGAAACAGGACAAATGAGGACAGTGAACAAGCAGAACTTAAATACACAGTGTGCCTGGAACAGAAACCAATGAAAAAACGAAATCAATGAACGGAAACTCAGGGCAGGTGAAAACGTGAACTAAAACACAGACACATGTTACAAGCCTAAACAGAAAAACCGGCCAAAGTAAAAGTCCTGGAAAATTAGCAGAAACAAAACAGAACAGAAAAGCAGCGGCATAATCCCGGCCGCTGGTCAGACCGTGACAATATCCCCCTCCTAAGGCCGCAACTCCGGGGCGGCCAGACCCAAAAAATGGGCGACAACCAAAAAAAACCAGAAAGAGTTCAAAAGGGCAGGTGGGCAGGGGAATGGCGGGGCAAGGGCTACACTCCCATTCCCCTCTGTCTCTCTCCCACGTCCCGTTCGGCCGGGCTGGCTTCCTCTCAGCCCGGGTGACGCTGGCGTGGACCGCAAGGCATTGCCCCTGTCCAGCGGTCCGAGTCCCTCACTGAGGTGTGCTGGCCCCTCCGGGAGCCAGGGCGGAACCTTCGCTGACAGGCGGGCTGGCCCCTCTGGGAGCCAGGACGGAACCCACAGTGACTGGCGGGCTGGCCCCTCCTGGGAGCCTGGATGGTAGCTATGGGGTCTACAGGCCTGGTAAGAGCGGGGCCTCTATGGCTTGGGGATGCCCTAATCCTAGCAGGGGCTGCACTGGTATCAGCAGGGGCTACACTGGCATTAGCAGGGGCTGTACTGGTGTTAGCAGGGGCTGCACTGGTATTAGCAGGGGCTAACAAAAGGCTAACACACTGACATACATGGTCTTACCACTACTCCTATCCCCTTGGCAAATCCAGACCTCTTGGCTAACCCAGGCCTCATGGCTAACATAGGCCTCTCTGTAAAGCCCGCCGCTCGGGCCAGGGGGACAGGAAGCTAGGCTAGGCTGGGAACAAGTACTCAGGAGCTCGCTACACGAGCTCGGGGACCCTAATTCTAGCCCAGCTGGGACGGTAATGGGCGCACTGCTTGAGCCGGGGGGACAGGAAACTAGGCTAGGTGGGGAGCAAGCGCTCATGAGCTCGCTACACAAGCTCGAGGACCCTAATTCTAGCCCAGCTGGGGTGATAATGGGCTCACTGCTTGAGCCGGGGGGACAGGAAACTAGGCTAGGCGCAAGCGCTCATGAGCTCACTACACAAGCTCGGGGATGCTAATTCCAGCCTATCTCCTTCTATTGCCCTGCTGAATTTCCCCAGAAACCCCAGAACTCAGGCCAAGGCAGGGAAAACAGAACAGACCGGGGCCTCCTGGAGGCCGGGGCTGGGGCCAACAGAGCCCAGGGTGACGGGAACAGGACAAATAGGAGCAGGGCCGACAGGAGCCGGACAGGTAGGGGCTGGACAGACTGGGGCTGGACAGACTGGGACTGGACAGACTGGAGCTGGACAGATTGGGGCTTGACAGACGGGGACTGAACAGACATGGGCTGGACAGATTGCGGCTGGACAAACGATGGCTGGACAGACAGGGGCTGGGCAGGCAGGGGCTGGACAGACAGGGGCCGGACAGACGGGTTCAGCCGCGCACTCTTCTTCAGCCACACACTCTCCTTCAGCCACACACACTCTTTCAGCCACACACTCTCCTTCAGTCACACACTCTCCTTCAGCCACGCTCACGCTCACGGTCTCAGCCACACTCACGCTCACGGTCTCACCAGGCCCGCTAGCCGGGCTGCTAAGTTTAGCTTCTCTAGGCCTGCTAGCTGGACTGGTACCCGAGGCCGAGCTAACTGTAGCTAGGCTAAGAACTACTGGGAGTGAAACACTCAGGACAGGGGACTTACTGGGTTTTTTGTCTGAGGAAAGGTGACCAGCTGAAATCGTTGGGCCTGGAGGTGCTCCACTTGCTTACCGATGGTGGTGGTGAGCCGCTCCAGCTGTTGTTGGTGGGCTTGGAGCAGGGTGTGGAGCAGCAGCGCCTGGTTGGCCTCTTCCCAGGCATCTCCGTGACGCACTATGCCGGTCGCGTGCTGTGGCGGCAGCTCCGGGTCCATGACCGGCTTGTGTGTTTGTGGCATGTTCACTGCTGAAATGGGTCTTGGTAGAGAGGCAGCGGAAGCTCCGCGTTGCCTCCTTCTTCGCCTCTTGGCCGTGGAAGAGGGCTAGGTGGGTTCAGGGGTGCTCTCCGCAGCAATGGTGGAAGCCCTGGAGGGCAGCGAGGAAAGGCAGAACAACCACTCCGTGGTGGGGTGTGGCCGTGGTTGTGGTGGCCCAGCTCCGGTGGGCTGGGCAGAAGGCGCTAGGGACCCTCCTCGGAGGAGCTTTGGGGGGCGGATCGAGAGTGAGCCGGGATGGCGGCGGCATGTGGGAGACCTCAGCGTCTTCTGCCAGCGCTGGACCGGGGGAACGAAGGACCCCAACTTGGTCGTCCGCTTCTCCGCTGCACCGCAACACCGCCTTCCGGACACTGACCTCCCGTCAACTCCATCGTGAGTTCGGTCCCGCTGACCTCAACCCAGCCAAGGCCCTCGACCAGGGCCACCTCCACCTCTCCACTCACCAACGCCTCACAAAACCCATTCCAATCCTCCACCTGGAGGAGCCTTGCGCCTTGTAATCTTTTGGGTAGGTCCGTCATTCTGTCGCAGTGTGGGGGAAGGCTAAACGACCATGCCTCGTGGAAGGGAGCAGTCTGGAGAACTAGAGTCCATGCTTTGGCTTTTATTGAAGAATAAACACAAAATCAGAAACAGGACAAATGAGGACAATGACCGACAACTAAAAGGTGAACAAGCAGAACTTAAATACACAGTGTGCCTGGAACAGAAACCAATGACAAAAAACGAAATCAATGAACGGAAACTCAAGGCAGGTGAAAACGTGAACTAAAACACAGACACACGTGACAAGCATAAACAGAAAAAACGACCAAAAAGTCCTGGAAAATTAGCAGAAACAAAACAGAACAGAAAAGCAGCGGCATAATCCCGGCCGCTGGTCAGACCGTGACCAGAAACACCAATTTAGTTAGTTTAATATTTATTACACCAAAAATTTAGACAATAACAGGGATATCCCCAAATAACAAAAATGGACAATGTTAGTAGCGGGTGTTTCCACCATTTGCCGCAATGACAGCTTGACAGCGACGTCTCATGCCCCTCACTAGCCTCATGATGTTGTTCTGACGCAAGGCGTTCCACTCTACAAGTGCTACACAGTTCTGCCAGGTCACGTGGGGGTGGGGTACGATCATCCAGTCTCTGCTTCAACTGGTCGCAGACGTGCTCTGTGTGGTTCAGGTCAGGGGACACTGATGGCCATACCATATGAGGAACTCCAACTTCCTGAAGTCGAGCTGTGACTATTGGGGGATGATGATGGGTTCTATGATGTCTCTCAGGTAAGAACATGCAGTGACTGAGCCATATACAATAACCAAATCTGTTTTGCGCTGACTGGTGATGCCTGCCCAGACTGTTGCACCTCCTTCACCAAAGCAAACCCTGGGGACCATGTTGACCTCAGCGTATCGCTTACCTCGGCTTCTCCAGCAACGCTGACCATCATCATATCTTTGCCCAACACTCATCAGTGAACAGGACAGTAGACCACTGCTGCATTGTCCAGGTCACATGGCCTTGTGCCCACTGCAAACGTTCACGGCGGTATCTTGGCGTCAGTGGAGTCATCTGCAACGGTCGTCTGGTATTCAAGCCAAAGCGGTGGAGTAATTTGCGAATGGTTTGTCTGGAAACCCTAGTACCCCTCTCGTATCTCGTAAACTGTGTGGCAGTTGCATAACGATGTCTGAATGCATAGGTCCTTAGGTACCCATCATTGTTGCGGTGTGTCACTTGTGGGGCTCCAATCCTGGGTCTGTCATGAACTCTGCTAGTAGTTCTGTGTGCCTGCCACAGACCTGAAGGCGCGCCATGGCCCTTAAGTGTCCCTTAAGTGATGTCCTGTGTTAATGGCTGTTTGAATGATGAATTTGGAAATACTTACTGATAATACCAGCTTTTTATACCCAAAGAATGTTCAAATTAATGCCACATTGAAAAACGTTGTCTTTTCGTATTGGCCCCAATATAAGGCGCACCTGTACACAATGAGACCATTACATGGAAAACACAAAATGTGTCTATCACCCCAATACATTCGCCTCCCTATCCCAAAAATGTCTGAAGTGAAACAAACACTGTATGTGTGATATCCACTAAGTCTCTCACAATATTCCTAACTCATTGTGAGCAGTGTCTATTTATATGTGCGTGTGTTTGTGTGTATTTACAAAGGAGGTGGAACGTCCACCAAACCGAGCATGGGACTCCTCCCTTGATGACAGCCAGGTGAATGGCAAGGGAGGAGCTGAGAAAACATGAGCTCTCCAGTGATAGGAGAAAAAAAGAGAAAAGACAGTTAACAGTTAACAGAGAGAGAAAATACAGAGGACAAACAGAGAGAAAGGCTCAAAAAACACAGGGTGAGATTGAAGGGGTGCCGGTGGTGGGTTTTGTTTGGCCTTTTTAAACTGGAATGGCATTTATTTTCTAATAATGCTCCCACACTGGTGTCTCTGTATGTTCCTGAGTGTGTATATATACATATATAGTTTTTAAATGTCAATGTTTTGCCTTTAAATTTAGAAATAATTTTTACCTGTGGTCTTGGTAACAAGAGAGCCATTTTAGATTATAGAGAGTGAATTAGGCCAATATTAAAGACAGGCTATTTCACTGGTGTGTGTGTGTGTGTGTGTGTGTGTGTGTGTGTGTACCTTGTGTATGATCCTCAGGTCCTTGCTTGACTGTGTGTGTGTTAGTAGCCCTGACTCCCAGCAGTACACACAGCAGGCCGAGAAAGATCCGGAGATCCATGGTCTTCGCCTGCCCGTGCAAACCACATACATACACACACACACACACACACACACACACACACACACACACACACACACACCCACACACACCACAATTCATTACTCAGCGTCAGTCTGTGAAATATTGAGCCAATATGCCCCCTCAAACCTCTGAAGCCCCCCACATACACACACACATGCACAAACACACACACACTGCAAATGCACTGTGATTGCCATTCATTTCGACATGGCCTGGAGCACATAGTTAACTTGCATGCGCACACACCCACATACAGACACACACACACACACACCACAGTGTGTTTCTGCTCTTGAATCCTTCATTACTGTTTTGTTTTGTTTTTTTAAAAACAAACCTACTACCACTACATCGACCTAAAACAATTATAATAGAAACATGAATTAATACTAACAAAAGAAATAACAGTAAGTATTCTATCATTAAATGTAATTATTAGTGTTGTTCCGATAACGATACTAGTATCGGAAATGCTGCCGATACCACCAAAAAATATGGTATCGGTATCGGCGAGTATTTGAGTAAATACCCGCTATGCGGGTACCCGAGTTATGCCCGCTAGCTTTGCTTAACACGGCAAATCGGAAATCAATTCTTCTTCGCTGCTCAGAATGCAAACACAGGAAGTTGTGTCGTGTTGCTTGTGGCAACTAAAGCACAGCATAAAATAATTATGTCATTTAATACAGGGCTAGTAGAATCTACAGCTGTATATACAGATACACACCCAGGTATCGGATCAGTACACGGTATCGGCCGATACCCTGAGCCCAAGTATCGGAATCAGTATCGGGAGGGGAAAAATGGTATCGGAACATCTCTAGTAATTATAATATATTATATAATAATGTTACATTTTATAAATGCAAATACACACAAACACACACACATACACACACTTTGTTATAGCAACAGCAAAATCACCCAAACACAAACCTGTGTGTGTTTAACTAAAAGCACGCTGTGAAGGGTGCAGCACAGAGGACCACCCACAGAGTACATATGCACAGTACATCATTTGTTGATCAGCATTACAATATCTGTCTTTGCAATACTGGTATCGATATGCTACAATATGCAAAGGGAGCTCTAACCAATCAGAATGTGATAAAGTGGCAAATCACAGCTCCAGGTTCTTAAGCATCAAGGTCTTCATGTAATCCAACATGGTACAAAGTCTAATTTGTACCATTGATGCTGTTGGTGAGTCAGTGTATTAATGGCTGGGGCTAAACTGCTATAGGCATCATAAGGGGACATATTTACAAAAACTATGATTTGAAAACTGTCTGTTTTTGTAGCTTATTTTCCATTAATTAAGTATATGGATGGGGTAAATGTGTCATCTGAAACAATTTTAAAGACTTTGAGACCATTTAATTCCAGAAAAAGTAATGACATGGGCTCTTTAAAACATTGAAAGGATTGCAATAAGTAACAGTAAAATTGCAGTACTGATATCCTGTCTCTATCATACAGGTCCAGGCTGGGGTCGGGTCTGGGGAGTGATGGAGCTGTCACTGACCTCCTGTCCCTGTCCTCAGACAGATGTAAACAGACTGTGAGTGTGAAACGGTGCTGACAGCGTCCCAGTGAAAAACCAGCATGAGGAAAACGTGAGGTCAATGTCCCTGGCTAAATATAAACCCTCTATATGTGTGCATGAACACACAGTGGTCAGTATTTTTAAAACATATCACAGCTTAACACACTCTGTTATTTGTCCCACTCATCCCCACACACACACACACACACACACACACACACACACACACACAAACACATACACATAGTAACACTTACACACACCCTGGGCCTGTTATTTAAAAGCAGGCGAGGCTTTACCCTGATACAGACCAATCCTACACCCCCACCCCGCAAAACATAAACAGATTTAAATTGCCCATCTCCCACATTTTCCTGCATTTTATTTACCCCTATCAGTCCCATTCATTTGGGTGGATTTACGAACCATACAGTCCCAGCAAGAGCTGCACAATAGAGACCGAATATAAATGATTTTACTGCTACGTATAATGACTGTGAAACATTTTATTGCCCAAATCAACAATTAGGAATTAGGGAATTAGGAAGCCTGTACAAATTGTTTCATTTACTCCCTATCCATTCAGCCCATGAATGGAAACTAAGGTAAAAAATAGTCTGTTTTCAAATCACAGTTTTTGTGATGTCACAAAACAACACATTTAAAATACAACCTCCATATTCTGTTCATAGCCGTTTAGCACCGTGCATTCATGCATAGATTTGCCAACACCTTTTTAAGGTTAAAACTGGACTTTTGTTGGACTACATTACAATTCATCAGAACACCCAGTAACTCACCTGGAGCTGTGATTGGTCACCCTGTCAGAAACATTGGCTGTGAATGGTTTGCCTATTGCAGACTGGCCTGTATGTACAGGGGATTAAATGTACTATCCAAAACAATATTTAATTCCAGAAAAATGATGATATGGATTACAATTGCAATATGTAGCAGTAAAAGAGCAATGCTGATATTTTGTCCACATCGTTCAGCCAGATATGGCTTAAAACACACCAAGCTTCATGTGGACTGGAGAGGTCTGAGTAATCTTTGATGAAAAATTAGGATTAGAAAAAATTTTTGAGACCTGCTGGGACTAATTTGTCCAGTAAGATATGGGGGGTTGAGCATAAAAGGCTAAATGATTATAGCTGTTGTGGGAAATGTGCAGAAGCTGCAGTACTGTTTTGTGAAATTTGCTCCCAGTACGCCCCCACCAACCCCCACCTGCCGCTCAGAAGATAATGAAGAGGATCTAAAACCCCTCTTACACTAAATGGATGGGAGCAGAGAGTGGGCACTGAGTGCCCTTTCCTAACGGGGCCATTTATTTTAATGAAGCCAGCGTGGACGTCCCGCGTCCTGCGGTTTGATCAGATTAGAGCGTGAAGGTCCTGCCCTGAGGCTCCAAAGCCATAAATTTCACCCAGTTAAGCGGAGGAGCCCCTGGAGCCAGGCCATGCTGTGGTTACGAGGAGAAAGTTCAGCCTCTTCTCCACCTCACCTACTCCTCAGGCCCTGGACCATGCAGGAGCCTTTTCTCAGAACCTGGCGATAAATATCAGTCTTTACTGCAGTAAAGGACCAAAGTGAAAAACAGCAACAATGTCCAAAAAAAACGATACAGTGGAGGAGCATCCATTCAGTCTATAGCAGATTGATCCCGCCCATTCATTCTCTAGCAGTTAGACCCCACCCATTCAGTCTATAGCAGTTTGACCCCACTCATTCAGTCTCTAGCAGATTGATCCCGCCTATTCAGTCTATAGCAGATTGATCCTGCCCATTCATTCTCTAGCAGTTTGACCCCACCCATTCAGTCTATAGCAGTTTGACCCCACCCATTCAGTCTCTAGCAGATTTAACTTCAGTGTAAGCGAGTAGGTGGAAATATGTAAATGTGCTAGTTTTTATGGCATCACAAAAAATTGGAATTGAAAATGGCAGACTTTTTTGCAACTTCATTCATATTGGGATTCTAAGGACTTGGGAGTGAGGTGTACATTCTGAAAAAGTGAACAACCTTGAACTACTATTGTATGGTCGTTTGAGTGTCTTTTAATATCATCAAGCTGCTGTTACATAAGTTGTCCTGCATGAAGTGCAGCTAAAACCTTAAAAGTGAGAAGATCACCTCAAAAGACTGAGCAAGACCTTAAACCAGGACAGAGCAACCGTGTTGTTTACATCTCAGCAAGTATGATAGTGCATGATCTACAGTAGGGAGAACATCTCTGGAACTAAAGCCGAGTGAGAAATGTGTCAGAGGTGAATGAATGATGATGTTTCACCTGTTCAGCTTCATTCTTTTGTCCAGCGTCACCTGGATAATCGTTCCTGCCCTCGTTCTTCTCCCACAACACTCATCACTCACTGTCTCTTAGAGACCCCTTCACCTCTCGTTCTCTCTCTCTCTAAAGTTAATGGGCACTGATGAACAGCTTCCTGATCTTTACTGCTCAACTGAAGACCACAGGGAGGCTCCAGAAAATTCAGCCTCTTCTGGCTGTTCCAATAATGCACAGCCTGTCACAGCCAGACACGCACAACATATGTGTGGAACATTATAGAGGATTCTAAAACAATATAGAGAACCATCGAGCCTGGATTCTCAACCACTGGGCTGTGGACCATAGGTGGCCTGCAAAGGCTTTTGACTGAGCCGCAAGTCACAAGCATGTCTTTGCAACATGCTGTGATATACAGGAGGGCCTTAATGTTGAAAATGCACTAAAGAGCACTAGAGAGCATTACAGAGCATTACAGAATAATATAAAGCATTATAGAGCACTATAGAAAATTATATTGTTATACAGCACAACAGAACATTATAAAGCCCGTCGCGCACACCCCATCCCCCCGGAACATATGGAGACACACACCTCGAACAACCCTCCCATTCCCCCGACTACAGACGAAAAACAGAGAAAATGTTTAATTTTGGTGCGTACCAGTTAATTCATGTAGGTACTCATTAAAGTACCACAGCAACAAGAATTATGGCAACCCCTGGTTATGAAACAGTATACAACATTACAGAGCAGGTGGGTGTTTCTAATAACATGGCCTGTCTGTTGGAGTGGTTGGGTGATTCTGATAAAGTGGCCAGTCTGTGGGAGTGGTTGGGTGTTTCTGATAAAGTGGCCAGTCTGTGGGAGTGGTTCGGTGTTTCTGATTAAGTGGCTAGTCTGTGGGAGTGGTTGGGTGTTTCTGATTTAGTGGCCAGTCTGTGGGAGTGGTTGGGTGTTTCTGATTTAGTGGCCAGTCTGTGGGAGTGGGCGTGTGAGTGGTGAGAGAAGCTGTGATCAAGCTGCTCCTCTCTTTTCTTCTCGCTCTTGGTTTATATCTAACCATATAAAGTCAATAAAATGAATTAAGTGTAAAGTTTATGCGGCCGTGACATTTTTCCCATGTTCTGTTCTTGCAGCGCTGGCTCTGAAAGGGAAGATTCTTTCAGTATAAATTCCAGTTGGAGACTGAAATCAATAGGAACCCTTCATGAGTGCAGATTATGTATAAATAACCCAGGAGAAGCGTCAGGTACGTTCCACACCATCAGGGCCTCTGAAGAATGTCATTCTGCAGCTTTCTGAGCTTTTAAAAAGACGCACTGAAAAAGGCACACGCAGTACACTCCTTTAGAAAAAGGCACACACTTTAACCCTCACGCAATGACTAATATTGCCATCATACAGGACGCTCTCTGCAGCGTATGTGTGCTAGCAGAAAAACACTCATCACAAACAGCAGTGTGTGTTTTTTATCATCATTTTGCTCAGTGAAGGAATGAACAACTTCACATCAATTAAGCACAAAAAAGTCCCTATCGGGACAGTGATGGTCACTATGTAGACCGTAGAGTCACTATCAGGAAGGTGATGCTCATTATGTAGACTGTACAGTCACTATCCGGACGTTGATTGGTCACTATATAGACCGTAGAGTCACTATCTGGACGGTGATGGTCACCATGTAGACCGCAGAGTCACTATCCAGACGGTAATGGTCACTATGTAGACCGTAGAGTAACTATCGGGATGGTGATGGTCACCATGTAGACCGTAGAGTCACTATCCGGACAGTGATGGTCACTATGTAGACCGTAGGGTCACTATCAGGACGGTGATAGTCACTATGTAGACCGTAGCGTCACTGTCAGGGCGGTGATGGTCACCATGTAGACTGTAGAGTCACTATCCGGACAGTGATGGTCACTATGTAGACCGTAGGGTCAGTATAAAGACGGTGATGGTCACTACGTAGACCGTAGGGTCACTATCAGGACGGTGATGTTCACTATGTAGACCGTAGGGTCAATATCCAGATGGTGATGGTCACAATGTAGACCGTAGAGTAACTATTCAAATGGTGATGGTCACTATGTAGACCGCAGAGTCACTATCTGGATGGTGATGGTCACGATGTAGACCCTAGTGTCACTATCATGATGGTGATGGTCACTAGCTTCTACAGGTGTGCAGTGGATTCCATCCTCACAGGAAGTGTTGTGTCGTGGTACGGCAACTGCACTGTTCAGGACGTGAAAGGACTACAGAGGGTGGTGAAAACGGCCCAGAGGATCATAGGCACTCCACTCCCTG
>JBBPDH010102123.1:9563-20302 GCA_037974565.1 Clupeocharax schoutedeni | reverse complement strand
TTTTAGTGTGTGTGTGTGTGTGTGTTGTAGTGTGTGTGTGTGTGTGTGTGTTTTAGTGTATGTGTGTATGTGTGTGTGTGTGTGTGTGTGTGTGTGTGTGTGTGTGAGTGTGTGAGTGTGTGCGCTTACTTGTATCTGGATGCTCTGAATAAAATTGGACATGCTTCAAAATTATAGGTGTATTATTTTTATAAATAGATCTTTACATTTATAAATGCCCGAGTCTCTTTAACAGAAAACAGAAAATACATCAGAGTACCATCTGGGGTAGAGAGATTTTGTGACCTGTTCATAAACACAGTGTACAGTGTACAGTAACTGGGTGTTCAGTATATATTTATTATTTATGTATATATGTGTGTGTGTATGTAGTATTATTGCTATATGTAGTTATTATTACTATTATTATTTAAGTAACAGAATATTTTTTATGTATGGAGCCACAACTTGTCACAACTGGCGAGTGTTTATCACTGTGCTAGGGGGACCACACTTCTCCTCATTTAAAAGCCACTCTCCTCCACCATACTTCAGATCAGCATAATCTGGCTTTGTGTGTGTGTGTGTGTGTCTACTTTCAATGAACTCTGCATGTAAAGCAGATCACAGACTTCACTGGGACGCCTCAGTCCTGCAGTACAGCTGTGAAACAGCAGTGTCTGTGGTCCTATGCACCGTTTTTGCACCTCCATCTACATTGTTCCACCTGAGCACAGGTAGGAAGGAGGAAACAGGAACCAGTCAGGACAAAAACTCATTAAAAAGGTATAAATATGTAAAAAATAAATCTTCTTGCACAGAAGATAATCTATACACACGTTCGGGAGGGAAAAGTAGGTCATGAGCGTTGAACACATGAATGCATGCATTCGTCTCTCCATAAGCATAAGCTCTGCAGGGGGGTGGGGGGGGTGGGGTCTGAGGGATTTAGAGTAATGCCTCACATTCAGAAGTCATGAAGCCTGTGCTTGTTTCACTCCGTACTCCCTACTCCCTATTCCCTACACTCTATTTCCTTCACCCTATTTTCTATGCTCTATTCACTATGGCCTTATTCCTGTTCTGTATTCCTTATGCCCTGTTCCCTACACCCTATTTGATCAGCTGGTGGTCTAGTGGTTAAGGCATTCGCCCTGTGATCAGAAAGTCCAGGTTCAATTCCCAAGACCACTGAGGTACCCTGAGCAAGGTACCATGACCTGTTTCATATTACTCACGTATGACCAAATGATCACTTTCATATATTCTCTTCCCTGCTTCCTATTCCCTTATTCTCTGTACTCTTTTTGTAATATTCTCTGTTCCATATGCACTGCTTCCTATGCACTGTTCCCTGTTCCCTATTCCGTATTTCCCATGTCCTATTCGCTACAATTACCTGTGCCCTATTTTAATTATCGAATTCAAGTGGACCCTTAGTGGTTCAGCATACTAAAACATTTTCGACAACGCCATGCTTCCAACTTTGTGGACACAGTTTGGGGAATAACCTTCTCTATTCCAATAGGAGTGTGTCCCAGTTCACAAAGCAAGCTCCATAAAGACAGGGTTGGATGAGTTCGGGGTGGAAGAATGTGACGAGTCCACACCTCAACCCCATCCAACACCTTTGGGAGCTTGTGAGCCAGACCATCTCATCCAACACCAGTGCCTGAACTCATAAATGCTCTACAGAATGAATGGACACAAATTCCCACTGAAACTCCAAAATCTTGTGCAAAGCCTTCCAAGAAGAGTGGAAGCTGTTATAGCTGACTTTTGCACAGTATTGCATATGCTTTACATGTAAATACAACATCATTTAGTGCTTTACCATCTACGAATTAAACATTTTGTCTGAAATCTCTATGGAAACTGTCTGACCAGCCCTAAACAACTGGCAGCTGTCCGCTCTCTGCTTCTGTTGCCCTTAGTTACCGCAGGTGTGCCTGTTTCAGGGCACCTGGGGGAAAGTTTCCCTGCTCAAACACACCTGATTCAACTCAAGCAGTTGCCAGGTTTATTAGTTGTGTTTGAGCACCAAAATATTGCCAGACTGTGATTCCTTACAAGCTCTGTTTGGCTCCCTTGAGAAGAAGATTGAAGGAGTTCCATTCATTAACTTTTAGCCCCTTTTTTTTGGGTTTCATTTGATTCTGTGGTCCTGGTTCAGCTCATGCACTGCTTTACTGTTTATTGCAGTGCACCTTCAGCCTTTTATTTTACACCAAAACTTCTCTCTGTCTCTGCCAAACTAGGAGGAGAACTGACTGAAGTTGATTTCAGCTCCCCAAGTTGATCACTAATATTACACTGTGTTTTGTGTCTGCTCTGTTCTAGGTAATGGCTACATTGAAGGAGAGGAGTTGGAGAAATTTCTTGAGGAGCTTGAGACCGCATGGAAAGGAATAAATGTAGTAAGTGCCCTTAAAAAAACTTAGTATTATAGTATATTCCAGAACTGGCTGACATTTGATTGCATTCCGGCTCTACAGTCAGCAATATATCTAGAACCGACTGAAACCTGCCTTCACTACAGCTCTATAGTGAGTGACCTATCTAGAACTCACCTAAACCTGCTGGTACCCCTGTCTTTTATTTCAGGAACCAATAACTGTTTCCTTCAGAGGGAAGATGAAGGAATTCATGCAGAAGTTTGACCAGAACTCTGATGGGAAAATTGAGATGTTGGAGGTAAATAATGTGTCCCAAATTTCTTCAGAGATTTTTTTTAGACTGTGTTGATGATGTGGAGACAAAACACAAAGAAATGGTCGTTGTTGCACCACGGAGACATCTGAGATATTTTTCTATTGGAGTTTTGAAAAGCATGTACTTTAAAATCCTTTCATCGTTTTTAAGCAAAATGGATATAGCTTTTAATACTATACAGAACTGCTATTTATTGTGGATCATTCAAGCAAAACAAATCACCTACCTTTAGGCCTGAACCAGTGGAGAAACAGGTGCAGATGATTCCAGATGATCTGGTGGTTATCAGTATACTGGTGGTGCTGAATCTTTAGGCACTTTGCAGCCTCTCTCATTAAAACATTTATTCCCATTTACCATTTTCCCATAAACCTTCTCAATATGGAAAATATAAGACAGTTTGACAAGCAGAAACTAGTACTTAAGCACCAGTGAGGCCATGGAAACACATTTATTTTGAAGACTGTAGAGGAACCGTGAGAACAGCAAAGAGAGTCAGATTGATTGGAGGGGATTAAAGCCGTGCATGGAGGTTAAAAGAGGGGGATGAAAAAGGGTAGAAGGCTACAGGCATGAGGGTGCTGGAGTGAGAGAGTATGGACAGACGAGATTACTGCTGCTGGAAGACCTCGCTAATCCACATATTCATTCCCTCTCTTCTCTTCCTCCACCTTCCATTTTTCCCTTTCCCTTTTGGGTGTTTCTAACAGGTCTTTACGCTTTCTGTAAGGTTCCTCTTTGGTTTATCTTTTGAATGTGCAGTTGAGAACTCCATCCTTCTGTTCTTCAAAAGTTCTTCAGTGTTTATTCTCTGACATTACTCCAAGTAACTGTGTTTGGCACTTTCTGTTTAAAAACTGAAATTTGATCAAAATTTCTGCATGATTAAGTGTTTAAGATGGAAAGTGTGTGGGTTCAGGGTCCAGTGGAATGGAACCAGAAATCTGCCTCCAAAAGCAGAAAGTTATTCCCTTAAATAATTATGGTTGTGCAGCTTGATGCCTGAGACATTGTTCTACCAGAGTTTTGAGAAGCTTTCTAAAATTATAACTAAGCCCTGTCATGGTGGAAGGAGACATTGTGAGGCCAAATAGTGTGAAGTGACCATTCTGTCATACACACAGCACACACTGTTTTCTTTCTGTACTTAATCCATTCACCAAGTGAAGCAGCAGGCAGCCAGGAACACAGCACTGGTACCTTGCTCAAGGTACCTCAGAGTTTCCCCTAACAGCCTTGGAAGTCGAACCTACTACTTTGTGATCACTAGAAAGAAAAATAAAGAAAACTGATTTAGTTTAATTTTCCTATTTTACTAATATCCGCATCCATATAAACACCACGAGACACATGGCACTTCACTGGTGGTGAATAAAACGACTGTATTTCTGTTGGAGACTGGTTCCATTCACCCCCACTTTAAAGACATCTATACAATGAATAATTTCACACCAAACACACTATAAAGGATTTAGTTCATATCTGAAGCACTGTATTATGGGGAAATTATGGATGCTTTGTGAAATTGGCTGGCAGTCTGTTTTGTTGGCTTGTGTTTATGTCATCCATTCGCCATCTTTGATCTATCCGTCAGCAGAACGGGTGCAAAGAGAGAATGCAAACTGCATCTTCCAGCCGATAAAAAAATGTGTTCATGCAAATAACAAAACAGATGAGGCATAAAGGAGGATAATTCACTTAAATGCGTTCCTAATTTCCAGAGAAATAAAATAAAACACTCTTATTACTGCTAAAAGACTGAATTTGTGTGGAATTCGACTGTTTACAAATAGTCTTGCCTAGGACTCTGGGTAAATAATGGTTTTAAGCCCTAAAATTTTTTAGACAAAAATTAAAGACAACCGTAAAGAGTGTTGTGAACTCTAAACACAATGTTGTAACACAAGGACTCCCTGTATTTGAATACCCATTAATAAAAAAAATATTTTTTACATAGCCATTTATAGTATAAAATGGCACATTAATGTATATTATGTGTGATATTGTGTAGTACATTACCATACAGTATAGCACAGCATATATAGGATAGTATAGTATTGTGTGGCATAGTACGGTGTGGCATAGTATGGTATGGTATGGTGTAGTTTGTTATGAAGTGATAAGTAGTATGGTATGGTCTAGTCAAAAAGTGACAGTTATAAATAACTTTTTTTAATTTTCCAAACAGCTCCCTGCTCCCTATATTGTACACTATGTAGGTATTTAAATACAGACTCCTGCGCCCAAATGGTGTAAACTGTTTTTTTTAACAAAGCCACTGGAGATTCAGCCGTGTGTGCAGAGCTCCACAATGGACACACTAGATACTATATGGGTGTAGAAACTATGAATTTATCATTTATATAGATGTTTATATAGAGCTGTTTTGATTTCAAAGTGCATCCATACAGATGTGTTTCATTGTTAAAGCTGGAAATAGATGATATCAGATTGGTATTGGTATCAGCAGACACTCAAGGTTAAAAAAACATGGTAATACTCCATAATTACATTTGAATAACTATACAAACTGTGTAACAACATGAATAGCAATCGTATAATCGAATAGCAAGTATTAGCAATGAATAAAAGTGTAAACTGGGTTTATTCTGATCAGACTGAACTGTTTCAGGTTAACTCAGGAGATCACTCAGCTTTCAGCGCACACTTTAAACTCCTCTCTCTATAACCCAGAGCTCTAATGTTCCAGCAAGAAGGCCTTATCTTCAGAGATGGAGGACGGCAGCTCTGTAATGCACTAAACTGTGACCAAAAGTACTGAACATAAGCCCCAGCATAAACCTGAGATAAGCCTGGTTTATTTTTTTTTTCACATTGGCTCATGGAGGCTGGAACATGGAGATCATTTCAGAGAGTTTTAGGAGAACAGCAGTGGATCTGAGGGCTGTAGGAGCTTCCCATTCAGAGGCTGGACATACCATTAAGTGTCGTAAAATCTCAGGAAAGGCTCAAAAATATGAAAAGTAACTATTTAGATTACTGTGGTCATTCACAGAGTGTTAGAAGCGAAAGGTTTTGAAAAGTAGAATGGTTCTGGCGCCCATGTGCTACACTAGACTATATTACAAATAAAAATGTAAGTTCGATTTGTGCTTCGGAAGCATTTTTTGACATGGCAGCTATATCATCAGAACGCTGCCCATGGTCCAGAGCCACGATCGGAACATTATAACAGGCAACAGCAAGTTAACATTTAGGAATCTGTTGTCTTTTTTTTCTGAACAGTTACCAGCAGAAACATTTATCATTTATCAGGGAGCAGCAGAAGCAGTCAGCGTGTTCAGTAGCGAGTGTCCCTGCTAAAGCGATCAAACACAGAAAAACAAACTGTCCTGCTGTTAAGCTTGTGTCTGTTAAGTCTAGGGATGTTATGGAATAGATCTTTTATGGGTTTGACACCTTTCCCTGTATCACAATCGTGGAAACAGGGAAGTCTGGAAATACCGCATTCCAGGGATTAATGTTCGAGGCATGTGCGGTCGGGTTTTAGACAGATTTCAGACAGATTATTTTTGTACATTACAAATGGATTATTAATGTGATTGTGCCAATGGCCATATGGCCTATCCTGTGCGAGGCTTTAAGACTCTGACCCGATGCTTTTACCCACTGAGCCCCCCCCCACACACACTAAACTCCTCTATGTGCGAAATACTGTGGTCTTGTTGTCTCTTCGTTTTCTTGCTGAATTCACCTCCACGCAGTGACCTGGTTTCAAAACGTAAAGCTAAAGCAGACATGCGTTACATCAGAGACTGATCTTTAACCCCTTCCACTCTCTGAAACATTAGGCCACTGTTTACATTTTAAAGCTTTTGTTGCGGAAACACTTTGAAAAAAATGTGGGATTCTTCCGTTTGAATTACTGAATTATTCTGTGTTTATTATGAATTTTTCAGCGTCTGCCATCAACTGTTCATGGTCCTCTGTGACTTATTCAGTATCCTCTATGAGTTATTTAGAGTCTACTATGAATTATTCAGTATTCTCTATATATTATTCAGTATCCTCTATGGATATTTAGTATCCAATATGAATTTGTCAGGATCCACTATAAAGTATTCAGTTCTGTGAACAATTCAGCATCCACCTACTAATTCAACTTCAGCACCTACTATGAATTATCCAGTAACCATTATGATTTGTTCCTTATCCAATACCTACTATGACATATTTAGTATCCACTATGAAATATTCAGTATCTACTATAAATTCATCCATATCCACTACGAATGTTCTTTATTCACTATGATTTTTTCAATATTTACAATGTATTATTCAGTATCAATTCTGAATTATTCTCTATCTACTACAAATTACTCAGTATAGGCTATGAGATATTCAGTGTCCACTATGAATTATTCAGTATCTACCATACCTGTCACAGCTGCGGGGGTGACCTCGCTGCCGTGCTTTTTCCCAAATACGACAGGCAGGCGGGCAGGCTTCCTTGACTGTGATGTCTTTATTAAAGCAAAACATAAACAAAACAAAACCTGGCTCAAGGGCCGATTCAGGTATAAATACAAAAGCAGAAGCAACGCTAAAGGTGATGGGACGATGGACCAATGCATAGGTCCATCTAACTGGAACTTAAATACACAGAACACGATAGACAGAAACCAATCACAAAACACAATCACTCAGACTAAACACAAGACACCTGAAACTGCGAAACTGTGAAACAAAACATGCACAAAATACCAAAATAAAAGTCCCCAAAACAAAAAAAAAACAGTGGCCCCTACTGGCCACTGGCCGAGCCATGACAATACCATTATTCTGTCACTACTAATTGTTCAGTCAATTTACATTTTCAAGATTTGGAGAAGGTTTAAAAGGTTTAAAAGGCCTCTTTAATTTAGGTTTTAATTCATGTCGGAATAAAATCTTTTTATTTTTATCAGTATAATCGGTAATGTTATTGTCTCTATTGAGCTGCTTCCTGTATGCAAACTGCTCTATGAATATAGTTATATCTTATTACAACTTTCAAAGCCACTTCTTCACAAGCAGCTGCGATATGGATGTGTGAATTCAATGTTCAAGATAAAGTTATTATCATCAGCAGCTGTGAACACGTACATAGTGTGATGAAACAACACAGGCCACTGCGCTACATTTAGCAACATTCAATAAAGTGCAAGTTGCAATGGAAACAATACAATAAATAGACAATCCAACAATGTAACAGAGTAGTGCTATTGGGAATACAAACCTTCCTGGATGACTAGTGTTGCACCATAATTGTGCTCATGCGCAAGAGACAGCAGCATTTAACAAAGAGCAAGATGTGACAGAAACAAAACAATAATGAAGCAGCATAACAGTATAGTGTGAATGGGATAGTATCGTTACATATGTATTATTTTGTGCAGGAGGGGGTCATCAGTATTAAATAAAGTGTATGTGAGTCTGTGTATTTGTGTTTGTGAGTGAATAAATGAGTAAACTGTTACAGACACCCGGCAGTGGGTCAAATTAAGCAATTAACAAATTGTTACTCTATATATTTTCACTCTGTCTCTTTTCCAGTGTGTGTTTGTATGTGTGTGTGTGTGTGTGTGTTTGTGTGGTCTGTCAGACTTTTTTCCCAGCCCTGGCCTTGAGTAGGAACTTGCCAGTGTCTCTGTAAAAGCTGAAAAAGTTTTGGGTTTAGGTGGGCAGACGGCTGCGGGGCTTTGACGACACTGGGAAGGTTTTAGTGTCTCTTCAGTGGTCCAGCACTGGGGATTCTTTGCAGAAAACAGAACGGATAACACATTGCCCTCATCCCTGTCCAACACCGGCGTCATGCTGGTCCTAATCCAGTGTGCAAGGCTTTGGGCTGAAGGTGCTGCTCTGGGTTCAGCTGGACAGGGGCTCTGAGAGCTTTGTCCAAAGTACCGAAATCCCTTTACACACTCCAGCAGCCTAGGACAGGTCTCAGACTCGCTCTACAGCACAAGGGACTGTTTTTAAAGTGTGTGTGTGTTAAGTGTGAAAAAATCCCAGTTAAAAGTTGCCACCAGAACAAGCCAGTATAACAAGTGATAAACTGAGAAAAAATGAGTAAACTGTTACAGACACCATTAGGGGGGGTGGGGTGGGTGTCCAACTAAACAATTAACAAACTGTTGCTTTGTATATTTTCTCTCTGTCTCTTTTCCAGTTGGCTCAGATTCTACCTACAGAGGAAAACTTCCTGCTCTGTTTCAGACAGTTTGTGGGGTCCAGTGTGGCGTTCATGACGGTATGACACTCACACACAAACACACACACACACACACACACACACACACTCACACATACACACACACACAAACATTAACACGCATGCACACAGAGCAACCCACACTCTCACACACACACACTCACACTTATTCACACACTCACACCCACACACGCATACACACAAACACAATATATTTGAATATTCAGTGTTTCTTTGTGCATGTGTGTGTGTGTGTAGGTTTTTTGTGTGTAAGAGCTCTGTTCGCACGGTATTATTCATTATTAATGGCTTGCAGGTCCCAGAGTAAATTTAAGTGTGTGTGTGTGTGTGTGTGTGTGTGTGTGTGTGTGTGTGTGTGTGTGTGTGTGTGTGTGTGTGGTAAAACATGGTGACTTTGTAAATAATAGAACGCAACAAAGTGTGCTTGCTATGCTGAGCATCTGGAAAGTAAAAAATGTAACACAAACTCAAACTTAATCTGGCTTTGCTGTTTTTTTATCTGTTGTTTGTTTATTTGTTTGTTCTTGTAATAATTTCTTCTCCTGTATATTTGAATATACATTGAAATAATACACACAACTGAGCAGGCTTTTTAAGGGCAAATTGTTGGAACACTGATATTTGATTGCTTTCAAACACAGACCACTAGTGAGGTCAGGTCCTGATGTTGGAATATTGGTGCAAGAATTTGACTGCATTCAGCCATGAGAGCATGGTGAGGTCATGTACTGATGATGGAACACTGCTGTGAGGATCTGATTGTGCGAGAGCATTAGTGAGGTCAGATACTGATTTTGGAACATTGATTGTATGAGAGCATTGGTGATGTCAGCTGCTCTTGCTGGAACATTGCAGTGAGGATTTGACTGTATGAGAGCATTAGTGAAGCCAGTTACTGATGTTTGATGATCAGTTCCACTGTCTATCAATCTATTTTGGCTCAAGTACTAGATTATTCTACTCATTTTAGGTTCTAGCTATTAACCATATAAGTCTGGAGCACCTCCAAAGTTCTAGCCAATCATTCTGTCTAAGATGTACCATGACAGTCTATCTAATTCATAGTAAAGGGCTTTTTCCACTCAGTGGTCATTGTGTGTATCATAGTTTATTTGTTACAGTAAGATCATTTGTTTTCAGACAGCCTGCTAAGGTTCTGCAACTCAGCCGTGAAGACAGTAGAGTTCAGCCTTGCATCTTTTATTGTTCTCAATGCAAAGGACATAAAAAAACAGTAACAGAACTAATGGCACCATATGTCAGACCATAAACTCCGCCCCCGTCCAGAGATACGTTTGTTCTTCTCTCTAACAATACGAGGCAGCTGCTCAGAAGAGCCTCTCTAACATCAGTGTTTAAACTCTCAGGCATGGAGAAAATACGACACGGACCGGAGCGGATACATCGAGTCCAATGAGCTGAAGGTAAAACCGGAACAAGAATCTCCTACACTTGATCCTCCATCTCAACCATAAAACCTCTCATTTAAACACATATTCAATATTTTTGAGATGTTGCCATACCCAGTGTGAACAGAGTTCTAATAGGATTAACATCCATGAGGAGGTCCTAATAATTTTATATCCAGAATGAAGCTGTAATAAAATGAACATCCAGAATGTTCTAATAATATTTATATCCAAAATGTAGTTAAAATCAAATGAATAACCAGGAGGTGGTTCTAATGAGATTCATATCCAGAATGAAGTTCTAATGAGATTCATATCCAGAATGAAGTTCTAATGAGATTCATATCCAGAATGAAGTTCTAATGAGATTCATATCCAGAATGAAGTTCTAATGAGATTCATAT